>VWZK01012980.1:339351-352640 GCA_013396935.1 Baryphthengus martii | reverse complement strand
ACACATCACGGATCAGCTCGGCAGGGCTCGGATCGGATCGGTTCGACTCGTACCCGGCGCCGCGCTCCGCTCGCCCCGTCGGGCACGGCGCTGCCCCTGCCCCAGGGATGCTCCTACCCCGGGAAGCTCTGTCTGGAGCAGCTTCCTGACCCACCCGCCCCAGGCAGAAGGACGCAGCCGGGGGCTGGCTCCAGGCCCTGTTCGGCAGAATAAGCCACAGCACGTGAACGTCGGGTGTCCCGGGACAAGGGGTGCAGAAGAGCCACAGGGACAGCTCTGGCAGCCGTGGCAAGGAGGTGTGTGCCCAAGTGTGTGAGCCCAGGCTCGCCCCGTCCCAGCTGCTGGAATGGGTAGGGATGCTCGGTGGTTCATGGCTGTGAAGGTCGCCATGGGTGGGGGGACCTGTGACAGGCACAGACGCTTGGGAAAAGGAGAGTTCTTCTTTTCAAGGCACATCTCTGAAGGACGGGATGAGTTCTGGACGTGTCACCTTGTGTACGCCAAAGAGAAACCACAGCTCCCTGGGAAGGTGTTGTGTCTTGACTTAATGAGTCTTGGCACTGACTGAGCCACTGCAGACAAGGCGAAGAAACTCATGGTGGGGCAAATTCCCCAACTCTGCTTCTGTGAGCTCTTGCCCCTGAAGCCAGAGGTAAAACCCAACAGCAGTGTCAGGACATCACCAGCCAGGCAGTGACACATGCCCTGGGCAGCAGTGGGGGGATGCTTACCACTCCACACTCTCACACCAGCACCACCACGGCCTGTGGACAGGGCCCTCCATGCCACCCCAGCACCACTGTATTGCAGCAACGCAGCTCCACGGCACCGCCATGCATCTTTCAGAGGAGACAAAAGGCAGGAGAGAGGGAAAGCTCTTTGTGCCCCATGCCGTGACCCAGTAAGGGCAGGTGACCTCCCCAGGTTGGAGCTGCCAGCCTCCCCAGGACGCGTCCTGACACACTGTCACACGGAGACTGATACAGCGCTGTAAAACTGCACCTGGGAGATCTCTGGCACTTACTTGTACGTATATGTAACTTCAAGGATTTGTCAGTCAACCACATCACACCACAGGCCATCCATCAATGCAGGGATCACTGACGTGACAAGCCAGCAATTTCATTAGCCAGGCTGAGCCTGGAGCCTCCATGCCCAGAGCCTGCACTGAATTATTGTGGAGTGTGAGGTCCTTTCTGTAACCACTAAGCACACGCTCACGTTAAGCAAACACGTATTGTGGCTGACGCGGCTCTTGGCAAGATCCACAGGTTGGTCTGACTTCACTCACTGTGACATGGCACAGGACTTGGCCAAGGATTCATGGCAGAGTGCAGAAGTGTATTCACCAAAGCTCTGACAGGCCAGAGTCACCACAGCAGTGACATCATGCTTCAAAAATCACTTCTGTGTTGCTGGTAGCATCTCATCCACGCTACAGCGCAAGGGACCAAACACGGCACTGCAGGATCTGGCACTGCCGCTGGCTATGGGCAGTGAACTGACATCTCCGTGCTGTGGTCTCCTGTCTCCACAGGGAAGGGAACAGACCTCCCACAGGAAAAGAGAGAAGGGGAAGAAAAGTTAAAACCAACCCAAAACACCACACCCAGGAATGAGCTGCCCTCTGCGCACACCATGCAGTGTGCCTGCCAGTGTGCACTTGTATGGCCACGTGAGACGTGGGAGCATCAAGTTCAGACCCCAACTCCAGAAAAGGAAAATACAGACACTAGGCTCGATCTTCAGTGTATTTCCACTTGAACAAGCACCGAGTCCCTTCTCCTCCATTAACTTGAAAAACATTCTTCCCATTGTGCATGAATTACAATTATATATTCACAAGTCCTGCAAAGTTTTTCAATACACCGTATCATTCCAACACATCCACAAGCCACCTGTTTGTTATGCAACGTGCATAGGAGCTGCATCATGAAATCCATTTATTCTCAGCTTTTTAAAATCCAGGAACGAGCCTTTACACCACCTAAAAGCATTAGCTGTCCTAAAGCAGGAACCCATTTACAGATTAAATTCGCCAAAGGTCAGCTTGTAGCTGTCACTGTTTTCCAAACCCCCAGGTGTCCACCACATTATAGACTCTGACATCTCTTGAAGAGCCCGGACAGTTTCCACTCCACTGATTTTTGCTTCAATTAGAGTAGGTTTGAGGGCTCTCGTGCACGAGTTTCTGTGGGGCCTAAGCAGTGTGTTAAGAATAATTGAATCAAACCTCCCATTTTACGCTCAGCACAAAACTTCCATCACCTCATTTATTTTACCTTCATATCCATGAGCACTAAATGTATTTTCCTAATTACTGCTCTGGCTTAAAAGACTAGCCTCATTTTTTTTTAACCATTAAATACATTAATAGCTAGCAAAATCTCTTTTAAACTTTTAAGAATTATTTCCATTGATTAGCTGATGGTTAGTGCAGCACCGTCGCCGAGGTGACGACCTGCTGGACAATGCCAGGCGGACAGCCTGCGTGGAGTAGCTCCGCTGCTCCGATTTAGCTCACATTGAAGTTGGCACCTAATTTTTGATCTGGGTGAAGGTCATGTCATAAAATTGGTGTTCTGAGAGGGAGAGCACTTAAAGCTCTTGTAGAATTTCCCTCATCATATCCAGTTCCCAGTGCATTTATAACTGTGCTCCGAGTCCTTCAGCTTGCAGATTCCAGTAGTCAAAGCAAATCTGAGAAGCTAATTAGGCAGCAAAAATGGGTAATTACATTCCTATTATCCCCCATGTAATTGGTGTCAGCCAGTTGGGTCGGTGGCTGGCTGGCACGCCCACATTTAAGGGATGACCCCAAGGGAAAGGGGCTGTCCCCGGGCAGAGACCCCCACACTGTACATGCCGGAAGAGCCGCATTGCAGGAACCCAGATCTTCCCGTGATCCCCGGTGCTGCACATCTCCCATACCACAGCCGAGGTGTACCTGGGATGGCCATGGCTGGTGGGAAGCCCCAGGCACTGCTGCAGGGAGCAGCACCTCTAAGTGACCACAGCAGGCATGCAGGCACCCGGCTCCTGCCGAATGCAGGGGTCTGCGTGCTGGTGGCTGAGCCGCAGGACACCCCAGGCCCCCCGCACACCCCCAGCTCTGCTCTGGAACTGTGCCCTTGGGCTGCTCCTGCATCACACCGAAAGAGTTGACTGTGATTCCACTATACAAAGTCGGTTCGTTTCTCACATTTTCAATCATAAGTCATGTAAGAAGGCTGGGGAAGCTGTAACCCATATCCAGGATGAAGTCTGAATCTCATGAACTTTAATTAGTATGACTTCAGGAAGACAAATAATATACTGGATTAAACAAAGATCAAGAGAATTGGGACGCCAGGTCAGATGCAAAGAGCGAGCTGCAGCTCTCTTCTTCACCACCGACGAAGAACAAGGGTCAGGACCTCGGGGCAGAAAAGGCAAGAATCAGTTCATTGAATGCAAAGCAGGCGAAGACTTCTGCCTCCCAAAGGTCATGTGATAAATTGATCTCCTTGGCCTTCACCCCTGCTACGCGCTGTTCCTGGTAGTGGTACAAGCTGTACATGATTAACAGCGCACCAGTAACGAGCACGGCCACACATCCAGCCCACTCAGGGAACATCTGCTTTCCAAGAGCTTTCTCTCCCATCTTCAGTGAGACTGACCAGCATCTGCGGCATTTTAGCAGGGCTTTCTCCATTTTCACTCTATCCCTACTAAGCACACTATGCGAGGATGTGAAAACAGCCTCCCTTTGCCTATTCACTGCTTTTCCCTTTTTTCAAGCAGCCCCAGCCAGTACCCACTGCCAGTGCTTTTTGCTCATTTTCTGAGCCAACACTTGGCTCTCCCATCGTACATCCTCAAATAGCTACAACCAAACTAGTGGGACATGTTTTTTTCAGTGCAAAACCACATAGATTTTGCTCTGGTAGTGTCAGGTTTTGCACGTGCAGTGCGTCTGTGTGTGACTATGCCCAGGCTGCGCATGCGGTATGGAAAGGTCGTGTTGGCACAGAGCTTCCAATGCACCGACCGGGGCCACGCACGTCCACGTCATCAACACAACCACCGAACCCCGGTGTCTTTGATGGCAGCAGGGCCATCTGGAACCAGCAGCTTTTTTAAAGGCAAACTATTTCTTTGTTTGCCAAATCACTCCTATAACGCAACAGACCCCATAACTGCGTAACTGCTACGCAAACCTGGCGCTTTCTGGGAAAACTTGTGGGGAAATATTTCTTCTGTTACTCTTCAGACAATCTAGGCATAACATATTCATCTTCTCTGTATTATTTCTAAATTGTGCTTTTGCTAAATACACTACAGAACGCACACAATACCCCCAAAATGGAACAAGGCACGGAATACTTCATGAGGGTCCAAGACTTCTATGTCCTTTAAAGGATACAGGGTGAACTGTTTGTCACATGTTCCTCACATCAGAGATATAATTAGCTTAAATACTTACACAGTAAATAGGATTTACCATTTCTGAGGATTAAGGCCACATGTTACAGCATCAGTGCATCTGAACCACTTGAGCACAGCCTACGCTAAGGAGAAAGCTCTCACATGAAAAGAGCTACTCTGAGCAGCGCTCAAAGATCTGCCATCAGCATTGGGGCTCCTTTTCTTCCATTGGTTTTGGGTTTTACCTGGAGTAACAAACTCCACCACACATGACAGCAGAAAGCCAAAGCCTGCCTGGCCTTGGGTGGGTACTTAGGTCTGAGACAGCAGCGTGGACACCAGTGCAGAAGGTCTCCTGGGGACCTGGAGCACTATATATAGAGAGCATGGCCAATGTGCACAGCACCGTGTAATACGCAAACACCGGCTCCTTGCCCCAGAGTGTGCACAGCCTGCTGCAGCGGAACGCCGTACAAGGGATAGGGAGCACGCAAGAAGACACTGGAACATGGTTCATGTGGTAACCTTTATAGGAAGTCTGAGGCTGAATCACTAAACCTAGTGAGCAGAGAATGGAAAAATAAAAGCAATGTTTTTTTTCTTGGATTTCCCTGTTGGTTTATTTCCAGCTGGTGAAGAAAATCACCGTGTTAATTTCACTATTTCATACAGGATACAACTCCCAAAATGGTTTATATTAGGTGAGGTCACCGTATAGGAGGGGAACACATGAACTCATGTGTGCATTTGAGTGGAACAGACACTGTAGAATTGTACTGAAGGTCATCTGCTCACCCTCAGCTGGCTGCACATCCCCCTCCACCGTACACGGGCCGGGCTCTTCGCACGGCTCCAGGGACTGGCAGCCACTGGAGTGTATGTGGGTGGGCACTGCCTTCCAAACACTGCTTCAGACATCACTCTCCTGCTTAAAAAACTTCAGTCCTCAAGCCAAATGCTAAAAACAATTTCACAGAGCAAAGATGACAATTGCACATCCTTGTATTTAAAAAAACACAAAACAAAACCCACAAAAAAACCCCAACCCCCCAGAAAGCTATCAAACGACCAGTCACCTGCACGCTGTATCCATCGGCCGCAGGGTCAGAAGCAACAACAAAAGGAAAAACTGGGATTGGTTTTAGTGCAGGAAAAGCGACGTCTGTCATATAATGTATTTACACTGAGCACTTAGATGCTTTCCCACATATCCTGGGATGAGATATTATTTGTGAGAATGACTATTTAGCATTTATTTTTCTTATCTTAGCATTAAACATACAACATTTGTATGGTCCCAACGGTGGGTTTCGTTTGAAAGGATGTATGCCAATATGAGACACCAATGCACCCGGGTCATTCTGAATCGTATATCCTGAACTGCAATTACTCCACCACCTTCATTTAATTGCATCATGGACTACATCAAAAAGTAATGAAACCATGGTACAAATTAAACTAGGGCTGTCCACATCTTGTGGCACAAGCACAGTATGTTTTACAATATTGTGAACTCGGTGCTGGGATTATTACTTCATAAAAATCCTTCTGCTTGTCATCAAATGTCATCTAGCAGCAGAAGGAGAAAGACATCCAGATGCAGCTTGGCCATTCTTGTAAAATGGAAAGCAAAAAGGCTAATCAGTCAGACAGGATTAATTGACCAAAGAAAAGGAAACTGCCCGTCTGTCAGAGCAGCAATTGTGACCTGTACCAGGATTAGCTGAAATTCTGCAACTATTAGAAGGATGGATGGGGTCTCAATACCAGGCTGGTGGAGGCAAAGCAAAGCAGTCGTTGGCTGCACTACTGAAAGCCAGATGACTGAGAGTGCCTGTAAGTGCTAATCTACTTGCTGGCTGTTTCAACATTCACAGGATTTTGTAAATTTTTAGCGATGCTTCACCAAGTGACCACGAATGCATGCGAAGGGCCTGCCCATGGATAACTATGTCTCTTCCCCAGCTGCCTTGGCAGCAGGACACAAGTTGTTGGCAGCACGCTGCAATAAACTAAGCCCAAAGCTCAGCCGAGTGCTGGAAATCCAGCCCAGCCTCGTGCATGCTTCGGTTAATGTAGGACGTATTTTAAGCAATTTTGGTACGGGAAAATCACAAGAAGCCACAGCAGCATGCTCCTGTGTACCCACCCCATTGGTACTGGATGGTCGCATGCCCCATGGGCACGGCTGAGGTGTCACACGGGACGGCAGTGATGGCACCACAGGCGCCCGTCAGCCTCCCACTGAGACCCAGGCGACCTCAGAGCCCAGTACGGAGTGCTGGAGGCAGGCGTTGCGCCCGGGGCTGCACATGGGCTCGGTGACGCTGCAGCATGTCTACGTCACGCCGGCGTTTACATGCCATCATGTACGGTACAGTGTGCGTTATTGTCCTACACAGGGAAACTCTCAGCTTACATTGTGCTTGTGTTTGAAGCATCAAAGCTGGAATGGAGGGTCATGGAGCGTTACGCTTTCCCTGTTCAATGTTTCTGATGCGAATGTGCTCCTAAATTCAGTCACCACTACTGCTCCATGACTCAGAGCCACAAACAAACAACAGCAAGCAGAGCAGCCACGGCTCCGGCCCCATGGCCTGGCACTGCCCTCAGCACTGCCCTGTGCAAACACCTTATCCCATCTTGTTCGTTCTCTGCGAACACCTGAAATTCAGCACTCAGATTCCCCTAATGGCTCCTGGAGCTATGCCTGCTCCTCCACAGGAACTCCAGGTACCTCCAATAAAAATGGCATCTCGGGGAAATGCAGCGCTGGCACTGACTGGGGTGCTCACCCCAGTGTGTGCCCCAGTGCCCGGTGCCCTGCCTGGGGGACAGACGGGGCTGCTCCGGCACAAAACGAAAATAACTTCCCATTTTCAGAGTCCCAGGGCATTGCTGGATGTGACTGAGGTGTCACCCGTGATGATGCACCTTGCAGTGTCCTGCCCTGCCCACCTCTCACCACCACCCAGGACAACAGACCTCATTTTTCCATTTCCATACTGGGTGCTGCTACCAGAAACCACTGCCTCCTGAGGTGGGAGATGTTCTCTCTCCGGTATGCAATACAGTCCTTGTTTACACTAATTTCCACTTTCGGAAATCTCCGGAACTCTCCATGCTAAGACTTGCACTAAGGAGAGACTAGCCTTTAACAAAACACAAACGCAGTTGTGCTACTGGAGAAGAATTATGAAGTTACAGCTTAGGGGGAAAAAAAAAAAAAAGACACCATGGGGAGCCAAAAAAGTTTACATGAGTTGTCAATACAAAAACGTTGTAAAACTAATATTTATATGTCACTAATATTTACATATAATTTATCTCATGTCATTTGGAAAAACAAACCTGGAAAACTGTTAATTAATAAAAGATATCACGTCTTATTATCGTTCATATAGTAATTACGAAAACCACAAATCCATCTGCTAAGCAGCCAGCAAACAAGACAAACGACTGTGTTATCTTAAATAGATTATAAAATGCCTGAGGGAAGGAAATCTAATAGCCCCGACCAAGCCATAAATCAAGCAGCAGCTCGGTCCAGCACACGGGTCACATGCAAACATCGGCACATGTGCACACACGGACCTGCCTTTACCGAAGCCTGGTCCTGATTACATATGATAACAATATAAGCAGTGAGGTCACTATGAATTTATGTACAAAAATCTACCTTGAAAGGTGACGATGTGATCATTATGATTTTACTGTCCTTTAAAAAAATATTACTTCCTAAACCAGCCAACAATCCCCACCAAAATGAGACTGGAACAATATGCAAATTAACATCAAATCCAATTCCTTCCGTCCACATGGGAATCCAGTTACTTTAATCCAATTTAACAAACAAAACTGATTTCATTCTTGTCATGTTTTTGAATGACTTCGGAACATTTAGAGGAAGAAGCATTCGCACACAGAGAGTAATTGATTCATTAGCATCAGCATCATCAGTCCATCAGGATGTTCTCTGGACACTCAGCAGAGCACTGAGGCACCACACGCTGAGCACCCCATTCCTCACGCAATATATATGCAAAACTGGATGCCAACTGGTATGCAGTCCTACCATAAGCACAGTAAAAAAGAGTAATCACCTAGACCAAGTAATTGTGGTGATTAAAAAAAGGCATTTGAATCGTATTATCCCGAGTTCACATGTTAGCAACTCGCTCCACTCCCCTCGCTGCAGGAGGGTGTCCTGGGATACTCCCGGCTCCTGCCCAAATGCGCCACAGACACCAGAACCTGCAGCTCTGGGTACCTGCCAGCCTGCCCCAAGCCCTTCCCTCACTCCATCTCTCTCAGCCCTTCCACTCCAATCCACTACATCTGACCAGAGAGCCAGTTATAATCCCGCTGACTGTGGGGTCTGCTTTAGCTCTATCCATGCACATCCACATGGAACTTCTGCCAACAGACTATGGCAAGGAGGATCCAGTTTCCTGAGACCCAAATTTATGGAACAAAATGCCAAAGGTACAACGGCCATGTTCCTCTCACTTCTTCCCTCAAATAAGCTGTGTCAGAAAAATATGGCCATGTAATTCTACCAAAAACCTTTTCCATGGTCCTCCCAGTCTTACACGTGTGAAATTTCGTCAGCATGAATTTTATGGCTTTTAAGTTTAGACAACACGGAGAGTGATGTCAAGCACAACAAACCTGCAATGTCTTTCCTCTCAAGGACAAAAATTACGAAGCCAGCACAAAAAGGAAGAGATAAAGATTTGAGGGCAGCCCAAGCAGTAGAGGACTGTAAGTGGACTCCGTCAGGCACGGTGTTTGTGGTGCAGCTGTGTGCTCACACTCAGGACACAGCACCCCAGGAGGAGATGGAGAGCTGTTCGCCTTCACAGCCAGAGGAAGACAGAGAAGACACAGGACTCTCCGGGGCCACACAGGGTGTCTGGGCAGCCTCTGCTACCCCCCACATAAGGCCAAGCCACCCTCCCTACTCTGCACCAGGCACCATCGGGTCTGGGCGTGCTGGTGCACCAGGATCTGTCACTGCGGGTCCTGTCTCCCCCCTGAAAGTGGGCATCTCTTGGCTCCTGACCCTCTGCCCCCATGCACTGTAGGGCCTCCAGACCCTCACGCTGAGCCTCCCAGAAGCACCCCCAGGGCCCCAATCTGGGGACACGGTTGTCTCAGCCACAGGCAGCAATGGCCACTGTGGTACCTGTGCCCACAGAGACACTACGGACAAGAACGGCACAGGGAACACGACTGCCTTGTGTTTTCCTGAGCCACAGACACTTCTGCCTCTTGCTCTTCGGCTGCTCCCATTTCTAATCAATTGGATTATTTGGTTTTGTCTCCAATTATTCTGTGCTAAGACTTCAGATGAACAATGTGGATGGAGTGGCCTAAACTGCCATGAGGTTAAACAGTCAAGTCCATCAGTCCCTTCCAACAGAACACCACCCAGCTGTGTAACACCAGGGACCAGCAGCTGAGTGCTCAGTCCCTGGCTGTGACAAGCTCCAGAACTTGCTGCCCCACCACACTCCACAAGCAATGGAGGACCCCCACGCTCACAGTGCTGTGTCAGTACCCTCTGTTATCTTATCTTCATGAATGTTATAGAAGGAAAGACAAAGTGTTTTACCAAAAATGTAACATTCACTCCACAAAACTGATCACCACACTCTTCCGCTCACCTCGGTTCTGTGAGCTGGCTCACAGGCGTTGCCAGCAGATGTGATGTCGGTGCTGACAGCGGCCATGCCCCCTTGGCAGGGGGCCACAGAACAGGGGCACGAGTCGTGAGGCTGGGCGCTCACCCCCAGTCCCTGCCGCCTGCGCCGTGGCCACATTGTCTGCTGTGTGTCCTCAGACAGTCACTGTTTTAACAGGGCCATGGTATTGACTGGTTTGTACTTACATACAAAAAGCAAGATGCTTCAGCAGCTAAATCAAAGCAGCCCAGACACACAGACCAGGTATCCAGGTAACTGAGGCAACGAGGTCCCCAAGCAGAAGAAAGAAGAAGAAAATAGACCAATTCCATTAACTGTTAGAAGAATTCAGGAGAGAATTTGCAGCTAGGCAAAAGAAGTAGTAGTATTTAAAACCAAGAAACTCCTCAGAAACCCAAGGCTGTCTCTTAGCACTCAAAGGACGGACATCCCGGCTAGCAGTAATTCTCTCATCCATCACACCTTTTCCCAAGCACGCAGAGCCCAGCACTGCCTCGCTCCCACACCAGCTCCTCACAGCGCTTCTCCTGGACAGCCAGTCTCTCATCGTTGTGCACGCAGGCAACACGTACCAGCACACTCGCAGGAGGCCAGGAGATGGAGGTTTCCTTCCCCAGAGTAGTTCCCTCACAGAACTGTTGTGCAGATTCATTAATTAACATTTAAAAGGCCTTTCTGAAGCCATTTAGTGCTGAGTGCCGTCATTATACAGGTGGGCAGAGCAGCTGGAATAGGCAAGAGGGAGAGTTCTGTGGCCACAAGGCAGCTAGAGAAGCAAGCTGGGATCGGCTGAGCTCCGAGGGGAATACACAGGGAAGGTGTAAGTCCTGTGAGGAAGAGTTGCTGAGCACCTCTGCTCCTGGCACAGCCACTGAAGTCGCTCACATTCACCAGGGGTAACCATGATTCCCAGTACTCAGAAGGACCCAGCCCATGGAGACCAGAGCAGCCTACCGCAGAAGTCACCTGTGCCTGTCAGTGGTTACTGCCGCTGGGGGAAGGTTGGATCAGGAGGAAACCCAGGAGTCACATCTCAGGTCCATCCACCTCTGGCCAGCACAACATCTCACCACTCGCAGACACACACGCTCACATCCTCTCCTCTAAACCCACTGGGTTCACGATGGAGATGGGCTGCACCTCATCTGGGTGCTGCCCACATCTGTCTGTGCACAAATCCTGCTCAGCAGTGCCAGGGCTCCAGGATCCCTGGCACTGGCTCTGGAGGCAAAGCCCCCTCCCTCGGGATGAGACAACCCCCTCCAAAGGGCACAAAGAGGATTGCCCTCTGTCCGTGTTCCCACAGAGCTGGTACCACCAGGATCCCCAGTCCTCAGCCAGATGTGGTGGAGCAGGAGCAACTGCCAGGAGTACTGGAGAAGAGGAGATCTGGTGGCCACCCTGACACACGCTCCAAGCTGGTCTTGCAAGCCCCATTTCCAGAGGAAATCGAGCCGAAAAGTGACACCGTTGTGCAACACTGCGCAGAAAGGAACAAAAGCAGCCAGCAGCACTGGAAACCAATCTGTGCAGGGACAAAAACTGATGATGAAGTACATAGGACTTTGTAAGAACCCACTAATGTAAGTGATTAATTATAATGCTGAATACGCGTTGCCGAGACAAGAGGTAGCCGACAACGGCGGCCAGCTGACCACTCTCAAATCATATGCTGGAGAAGGAAAAAGAAGAAAAAGAGTGCTGAGCTGTATACTGGAAAATGTATCACTAAATACCATGAACTTGCATTTGAAAGGAACTGCTGATTGTGAATAAATCTACCATATGGCTTTACAAAGCCGATAATGCATGTATTTCCCAAATATAGCAAGATCAGCCTATGATAGACTTTTTCTTTTATAATTCACATTAGAAAATCATGTATAGTATCAAACCCAACTCTGGGTGCCTCTCAAATAGTTCCTGGGCAACACAAGGCTTTCATGGTAAGAAGAGGGTTGTGAGGATGGCAGTGACCCCTGCACAGCTTCACCACAGCATTCAATTGTTTAAGGAATTTCTGAGACTTTTTTGGTGACCTGCCTGCAGTGAACAGAAAGGTTAAACCTCAGGCTATTGCTTTTCTGAACACTTCCACTGAGTCAACATAAGCAGAGTTGTGGTCCTTCGTACCCCCTGCCAGCATAGTCATTTGTGACATTCCTGGGCTGGTTCAGTGGACAGAGCACACAAGAATGGAGAAGCTGCCGCTGGGTGTTGACCATCTGGTCTGCCAACCCAGGGCAGCAGCTCAACACGCCTCTGGGTCAGACCAGAGTCACTGAGCTGTGCCTGTGGTGTGTGCCAAATGCAGCCCGTGGTGCGGCGAAACGCACCCTCACTACCGGCCACAGGCAGGAGGACAAACTCAGCAATCCCACCGACACACAGGCAAAGTTGTCTATGGTGGCAACAATAAATAGAGACAATTTCCCTGTTTTATTCTTATAGGTAGATCATACTGGCCATACTCACCATCCTGCCTTCCCTAAAAGTGCTTAAGATAAGGCCATTTCAGGCCCAGCACAGACTGAGAGACCTGCTCTGAAGCTCAGGCTCCCAGACAGCTGCCCTCCCCTCCCACTCCAAAGCATCTCCAGCTGTGCAACTCTCCAACCTCAATCAGGTCTCTTCAGAGCATGAGGGACGACAGACGGTATCTTTGTGCTGATTTAAGCACTAACTAAAAACAGATGACATAGGAACACTGGGAAGCTACAGCTGAACCCGTCTGTAGTGAGTGAAATACAGGCATGTAACGGAAATATCTCTAGCGCCTTGGAAATACGCTCTTAACTTGTCTCTTTCTTTTGTTGGAGCTGGTTGGACGCGTGGAATCGCAGAACGCCGCAGCATCAGGCAGCCTGGAGACCGAAGGTCGCACAGGGATTGCTGATCAGCACAGGAGCAGGATGGGGAGCAACTTCCCGACACAAACTGGAGGCGAGGAAAAATCACTTTGACAGTCCTCGATAGGATGGAATATCCACAATTAAAAGTATTTTTGATAAAAAAGCAAACCCTGAGCAACATTTTTTTGTTGTTAAGGAAGGGCGCGTTTCAGCCGCCGGTTGTCACTCAGGTGCCGCGATGCAGAGGCGGGAGCGCGGTGCCAGCCCCGGGCGCAGATGCGGCAGCGCCGGAGCCCGGCCGGTTAGTGCCGCTAACCGGCCC
>VWZK01012980.1:318750-339078 GCA_013396935.1 Baryphthengus martii | reverse complement strand
GGGTCCGCGCCCAGAGCCTCCAGCTGGAGGTTTTTCCATCTTTATTTTTGAACAAGACTTGTCCCTTCACTTTGCAGCTGATAACGCCTCCCCGGCGAGTTTTCCTGGACTGCGATAAAATGAGAGGACTTGATAGCGTGCCAGTGTCTCGGCAATTCCACAGGAGAGCTGCACCCTCTCCTAGAATCCTTCACCAGTCCACAGACACCCACAGGGTGCTGTCCCTCACCAGCATTCAGGGCAACTCCTGTTTCTTCCCAGCTCTCGACTCTCTGCCCCTTGACAGACAAAATTTAGCATATCATTAGGGAGAGAGACTTCAAGCCAAGCTCTTAACGAAAAAAATAACACTTTTCACCATGGCTTCTACCCATTTTTGCCCTAAAGTGCCCCGAGAACATCACCAATCAGACAAAAACCATAAACCTCACTGTTACTGCATTCTGTGGCAACAACACAACACTGAAAGCCTAAGTGCAAGAAGGCAGCTCTATCTGTGACATCACAAACAGCCTTCTTCCTCTTTTATAAAACCCTAAAGTTAGTAGAGAGCAAAATAAAACCCTGTAAGTACACCTATAACAAAAACTTTTTTTTTTTCCTAGAAGGCCTTGAAAAGGGCAGAGTAAGAAAAAAAGGAAAGGCAATGCAATCAGTGGAGCCATGGAAAGGTATTTCCAGCTCCTGAGTTATCACAACAAAAATGTAGGCGCACCAGTCGTCCCTCATGGAGAAAACCAACCCATCTGTCCCACCAACACACCTAAACACCAGCAACTGAGCTGGCAGCTGGGCATCTCACCACATCCTGAGCAGCACGGCCGCTACCAGGGCTCCCCATCAGACCCAGTCAGGACAAAGTTTATCATTTCTCCTATTAAAGAAGTCCAGAGATGTGTCAGCCGCTCTCCCGTCCCTCTGGCTGCAGCACATCTGCCCCCAGGCACCTGGCACCTCCTCCGGGTAAACAGGAATGAACAAATGGAGAGAAAAGGATGTGGCAGAAACAAGGCCTTGAGCTCTTTTCACCCACCATGCCTCATTGGAACGCTCTGCTCAGGATTTTGGGTAGGGAGTTTGCCTCTTTTTGCCCCAGCAACAATCCATTTCTGCACGGCCACACAAAATTAACTTCATTTACTGCTCCGGGAAGAACAGCGCAGGCAGTTGGTTGGATTTCTGCACACGGTGCAAGTTCTGATAAATGCAAGAACTGAGACTAGAGCAAATCTGGTGTTCTTCACTAAAAAGCAAGGGTGGATATGGCATTGAGACAGAGAAATTAAAGAACAGCTAAATCAGGAAATGCAATTATTGCTGAAAGCTCACTCTTAACTCGGTGTTCTCCTCCATCACCCTTAAACTAATGGCCTCTCTTCATGTAATTATAGACTATTAGTTACACCAAACCACATTTGCATAGTTACGCAATCTCGCTGTACCTCTAACGCACATACCATTCTGTAGTATTAATGCTGCTTCAGATTTAATTTATGTGGGTTGTACTCCAGGGTAATTCAGGCCTTCAAGTGAAGCTCCCAACTGCTGCTGAGTGATTAACTGGGGTCAAAGCCATCGGAATGACAGAAAAGAAAACCTACTCGTGCTCAGCACAGCGGGGACAAAACTGACAGGCTGATGGTAAGTGTAAGGGTCATCATAATAACAAATTTAACGTCCTCAAAAAAGAACATACAGAAAGTTGGGTATTTCACGTTCACTCTGGGCAAAGGATTTCACCTGCAAGGTCCTGCTGCCCCAAGAGCTCTCCAGCACCCAGAGCAGGGTTCGCTCTGCAAAGCACCGTGCAGAGACCAAGTGCAGCCAGAGAAGCGAGTCGGCCCCAGCCCGCTCATCACTGCGGCTGCTCCTTTCCACTCACGTTTAACCTCTGCGATCAGGAGCTTGAGACACATTTTAAACAATCCCCAAGCAACTTTCCTTCACTGTTAACTGTCCTATTCTGCTGAGCTAAACACAGCAGGAGGTGAAACCTAAACATGCTTTCTGTGGTCACCCATAGAGGAATCCACTGGTTGGAGCATATGAGGAAATTATTTTTATTGTTCACATGCATCACTCAAAAATATTCCAAACGCCAAAAGCTGAGCCTAGAGGTGCCTCTAAGGTAAAAAGCTTAGTTTTAAGGCGCCTCTGGCTGAGCTTTCATGTTAAAGACCCCTAAAAAGCTAAGCCTCTAGCTTAAGGGCACCTTTCAGCTAAGCTTTAAAATTGACTCAAATGTAAGGGATTAAACATCCTGGCCTTCGTGTAACCTCTGCTGGAACCTCCAAAAATGCTAGTGCAAGGCCTGGGCACAATCTGAGAAACACAGAAAAACAGAAAACTGTAAAAGGCTTCAGAGAAAACAAAAAGATAGCTACCTCAGGCATATTTAAACTCCACTCTTTGGTAGCCTCTCTGAGCCAGCGAACCATTCACACAAATACCCTGGGTATTATAACTTCAAAATCCTTTTATTTAAAGGAAAGTCACATTTTGGTCTTTCAAGGACCCTGAATCTTGCGAATATCAAGCTATCCAGGAAATAATCAGTCTGCTTAAAGATAGATTTCATTATTTAGTGCATTTTTTTCACTAAAATGGTATTTAATTTTGAGCTAAAAGTCAGTCTCGCTAACAGCACCTGAGTAGTGCTTGTTGCTTACCTTGCCATGGAGGAGGTGACAAACCAGGCACTGGACAGTCTGAACACTTAGTATCACTAAGCT
Source organism: Baryphthengus martii (assembly GCA_013396935.1). Classification (NCBI taxonomy): domain Eukaryota; kingdom Metazoa; phylum Chordata; class Aves; order Coraciiformes; family Momotidae; genus Baryphthengus; species Baryphthengus martii. The sequence continues at coordinate 336,346 of VWZK01012980.1, read as the reverse complement.
AAAGGTGAAGGCATGTCCCAGGGGGAAGGTTCACAGAAACCATCGATTCATGGCTGGTACAACCGCAGCAGGCACCACACTGGGACCGGGCTGGGAGCTGTGGCTCATCCCGGTGTAACTCCATCAGCTCTGCCCTCCCTGAAGGGGTGTCAGGTACCGGGACCAAGGGCTGCGTGTGCTCATGGCAGGGTGGAGCAGGGCTGCACTGGTGGCCAGTGCCCACCCTCACCAAGGACAGGCACTGCCCTGCTCCTGGGAGAGCCAGGGCTCCCAGCCAGATATGCAGCGAGAGCAGCCACGACGATAACATCATAGAGACGGTTGTTGAGATGTTGACTAACGAGACACAGAGCCAGCTCACGTCCTGTGGTGACTGTACAGCCAGCCCGTTGTTTTCCATTCCTGCAGCTGCAACTCCAGACCTTCCTGTGCTCCCACTCACTTGTTGTTCTCCAAGACCAGTCACATCTGAGCAGGACTGCTCCTCTCACATCTGCCTCTGATGGCAGAAGGATAAAGCATGGCAGGGTTCCAGAGCCCTTCGTCACCCGGAGTGGCTCCTCCCTGTTTGTATCGAACACAGAGATCTGTACCAGCCATGCACTGTCTCAGTTTTGGGTACGCTGGACATAGAAAACATAGAAATAAAACGTCCTATTTCCCAAGCAAATAAAAATCTACCCACAGTACAGCCTGAAGCTGCTTTTTCCCTCATGAGAAAGAAAACCAGCCAGCATCACAATTCACACGATGATTACAAACCTTGTGCTTGACCTGCTTATAACACACTACCGACCTAACTTTATCTAAGCTGCGAATTTAGTCATTCTAAATTATCCGCACAAGTAAAGAACATGCAGGAATGAGCTGCACAGCAACACCAAGTTCCTGGTGGACTCTTCCAAGCAAGAGATATCAAGACTTGCTGGTGCAGCAGTGAGTTTATTGCCCGTGTCAGTGCTGCTCAAGCCTCCTGACAGCAACAACCCAAATCCAGACCTTTGGCCTAACATGACTTAATGCTCAGAAGACATATTCTTTTGGTCCTTCAAAAAGTACAAAAGGAGTGCTAAATTTTCTTACTACACTCACGGTGATTAGAGCTAATAAAATAGTACGAAGTCTATAGTACCTATTTGTTTTGAACCTAGCCTGGAAGTATCAGTGATTCTTTGACATGTACCTCCTGGATGTGCTTTCACTGCACTGTCCAGAGTTTTATGCACATTTGATACAGCAGTGCTCATTATTTTTCTGTTACAATTAAAAAATCCTATCTAGATCTTAGCCATAAATCCAGGTACTGGAAAAAACTGTTTAATATTAAATAAAGATTAATATTTAAATAATCTCTATCAGTTGCAATGTGACTGAACTGAAAGCAGAGGCATTTGTATTGTTGGCAGCTCTGTCTCTGCAGGAAGCTGACACCCTACCGCAGGGAGATCCCACTGCTGCTTCGACAAACGGCCACACTTACAGTGTGAAATGAAAAGGGATTCAAGATCTTCAGCCTAACTCAACATCAGCCACATGTGGAAAAATGTGGAAGCTACTGAAAATGTATTCAAGTTGTTGGCCTGGTCAATTAACAATGTAGTTAAATATCTCCTATGCACAGTAACAGATTTTAAGGATAGGGATTAGCCATTGCACATTTAAATACCAATTAAAGTACCCAAAAGACTCAGTACTTCTGCAGAACAGCCAAGATTTCAAACCCTGCTCAGAAAAGTGCACAAAAACACATTTCTATCTAAATTCTGGAAAAAACACATATGCATGACTCAAAGTTTGGCAACTGTATGACCTCAGAGAACTCACTTCCCATCTTTGTGCTTGCTTCCTCATCTGCAGGAAAGGATATTGTTTTCTTAACCCAACAGCTTGTTTTTCTGACTGTTACTTAGCTAAGGATTTAAACTATCTTTGATATTCTTGAGTTCAACATGTTGCAGACATAAAAAAAAGTTTACATTTAAAGCCCCAGGCAACAATTGTGATCAGTATACAGGTGTTCATTCTGAAGTGGTTTATTTTGTAAACATAAAAAGTTTACAAGCAAGTCTGTCCTGTTGCAGCCTCTCCACAGTTCTCACAAACCCAACACTAACAATACACACTTCTCTTAAGGCACCAGCACCTCTTAGCCCTTTTTCAGCAAATAATAAATGACAGAAACCCCACAGTGCACGTTCCACATCGAAGAATGTATTCAGATCGATTTTCAGCACACACACCACTGCAAGAGCAAGGCAGACCCAAATACCTGGTTTGCATCTTAAGTAACAGATGAAGAAATGCTTTTCTGCAGCAATACTCCTCACTGGAATACAGTTCAGGCATTCCTTTCAGATCAGCGGCACCTAAGCACGTGTTCCTACATGCTGCTGAGCAGGACTGAATTCGAACATGCAACACTGACCCCACGTCTGAACAAGTCATGGAGCTGTACTGTTAAGGATCAAGTAGTTAACATGTTCAAAAGATCTCCAAACACACATGCTATAGTACCACACCCTGAGCCACACTCCACGGTATGAGGCGGACTGGGGTTTCTGGACAACACCGACAACCAGGAACGTGACAGCAACAACAGGTCACCCGCAAGAGGCCAGCATGTTGCCTGCTCAGCCACCACGTCCACCACCTAAGGCACTTCACTTACATCAGCCTTCTCCAGATGCACTTTCTCCTTTCCACTCATGACTGCCATCCCGCACCTCCACAGCAACGATAATGATGCGGATTCACTTCCCCCGGCACCGCCAGCCACGGACCATAACTTCACAGCAAGCGGAGCCCAGCAACAACCAGGTGTGTGAGGAAATACATGAGAGCTCAGCTGTGGCTTCTAACACCATTTCACAGGCAGTGCAAGAAGAGGATAAACAAATGTGCTTGAATTTCAGGTTTACTCCAGTTTGGTGCAGTCTTTGTTCTCTGTTCCAGGCTCTTTGCTGACCTAGATCTCTTGTTGACAACTCTGGGAATTTGGGATGAAAAAATAAGAGAATTCTAACAGTGAGGTAATGGGAGAATACATCGGTACTTCAGCTTTGGATGGAGCCAGGATCAGAAGGGTCTTTGGAGGAGCACCTTTGCCAGGAAGGGGTGAATGCAGACGGTGCTGCAGGGGCATGAAGGGGCTTCTCCTCTGGTTAAGGGGGACACGTCTGCCAGGCTAAGGGAGGAGAGGAGCCTCTTCTCTTTGACAGACTCAGCCATCCCATGCCTTCTATCTGTCTGCGGAGTGAAGCCTGGCTGAAAGACTGACCAGGGCAGCATCTGACTGCATCTGGTCCCTGAAGCATCACAGCTTCACTCCGTGAATAGCTGTGAGCCTGCACTCCATCAAGAGTGAACCAGAGATACCAAATCACAGCTTCATCACTTCAAAACACAGAATAATGAGCTCTAGATCCTGCTCCTGCTGCCCATCATACATTGAGGGGTCCTTTATGCTACATCGGCCTTTTTAGCCACTCCAAGAAGACAGGAAGGAGTCAGGCTCTTACCTGGGTTCTCTTCTGGGTTCTGCTAGTCATCTAGCCTGCAACAGAGTCATTTAAACTTTCCAGACATCAGGTTCACCCCATGTTAATTGCATACATCTGATAACCAGTCTGAGATACAGTTCTGTAAAAGTTCCACTCTTTATATATCGTTTGCAATAGAGAAGAACAGATAGCACACCAGTGTGGCATTCTTTCTTTAATTGAGTTTTTCCTCTCAGTAGTCTCATGAGACTGAAACAGCAAGGTCTGCTTCTCCATCAAATTACCTATTCCAACAGAACAATCCAAAAGTTAGTTACTCAGAATATCTTAAGGAGCTGTGCCTTTGGACAAAGTCAACATGAAAACAAAAGAAATCTCAATTTTCAAAGAACTAACTCCAGAGTAAGTCTGAGTTATCTACTGGGATAATTTTATCTGCTGAAAACGTCAGAGAAAATAAATACTTTTTTTTTAGAAGTTCATGCCATCTGCTTGCATTAAAATTTAGCAACCTAAGCCACCACCATAATGAAGCCTGGAGCATCATCACCAACTGCCCAGTGCTTCCTGCCTGACCTTTCCACTCTGTATCTTCAGCCTTACAACATCCTCAGTGAAGGCCACAGTAGCTGGGACAAGGTTCTCCCCACAGAGTGGCTTTGTCACCAAACACACTCGGTGGGCAGCGACTGAAGCCAACCGCCTCCAACCCAGGCGTGAGCACACGTCCCGACAGCTTTTGTCTGGGTTTCCCCTCTGCTCACAGCTGAGGTTGGTAACTCAGCCTGTGCACACAGACTCAGATTAGCTTTCTACTCTCAACTGTAGAAAGCCGGGTGATAGGAAGGGTGTTTTTCCTTATTAACTAACCCTGGTGAGGGTGTGGAAGGAAAATCACCCCACTTAGGGGAGTAGCAGTGGTGTGAAATTTTGATCCCATGGAGCTGTTTGGGCAACTGCAGACAATTCAAAGAACTGACGGTTCACACGCAGCCCTCACACAGGTTATAAATCAGCAGGAACCAACACTCCCTACGGGAGAAGTCCCACTAAAGTCTCAGTGAACACAGACCCAAGACTTTACATTCCTACCCACAAAAGACAAACACTGCTGAGAACATTTTGTTTATCTCAAACAGTTACGGAGCTATTTGGCCAAGACCTGAAAACAGGGCACAGGTAACTGAGCGCAGACAGCACTAGATACCATTTTCTCATTTTTCTGGGGAATATCTTGATTTAATTAAACGCCACATTTACAAATTACATAAACCTGAAAATCGTGCAGCACCGTAACTAGAAAGTCTCCCTTAAGCCGGTCGCGCCGCTTGGTTTTTTGCACAATTAGCGCAGAGTTAACATGAACTGAGCAGCCCTGACAGGAATAAACAGATTCATGTTCTGCGAAACCTCCAGATGCTCCGCGCCTTGCTCTTGCCTCTCAGCCTCCTCCCGTGACCAACCACCGCCCGCAGCGGCCGCTCTGCCCCGAGCGCTGCGCAGAGGAGCGGACCCTGCCCCGGGACTCCCCCCGCGCGCACTTTCCGCGCACTTTCCGCGTACCTTCCGCGTGGCAGCTGGCGGAGAGGATGGAGCTCGGCGGTCTGAAGAGGTACGGCAGGTAGCGCGAGAAGCATTTCATCTTCCGGACACGTAATTTAAAAAACAAAAGGGGGGGAGGATAAAACCATAGAAAGCTAAAAAAAACCTCACCGAGAAAAATAAAGAAAATAACAGCCCTTCCTCAGCGCATGAGGATCTCCCGGTGCCCAGGCAGCCTACGCGGNTCTCCCCGCGCAGAGCGAAGCACCGAGCGACTGCCGAGGGACCGTCGCCAGCCCTGCTGAGCCGCTGCGGCCAGAGCAGCCGCCCCACTCTGCGCCCTCCCGCAGCCAATAAAGCTCTTTTACATCGGGGAGTAACCGAAAGACACCAGAAAGGCACCAGAAAACCACGGCCTGCAAATTGGACTATAGAACGAAAACACATTTTGCTAGAGTATGGATTCCTCCCAGGTGGTGCTCTCAATTCTGAACCTGCAGCATTTAAGAAGTAGAACAGATACAGATCAATATTTCTAATGCTTTTTGAATCACAACCTACTCTTTATGGCAGAAACTTCATGACTAGGTGCACTCCAAGCTCACCCTGCCGTGATCAGCTCAGGTGCACATAACGGAAAATATCCCAGTATCAAGGGGGCCAGCTGGAAGGAAATAATGAGAGAAGCTGCTGTTGATCACAGACCCTGTTTTCCTGCTGTTTTAATTACTCTGTGGATAAATTCTTGGTTTAGCACCAAACCACTCGCCCTCCCTCCTGCTGCTGTGGCCACGTGTGGAGCACAGGGTCATTTTGCTGTTTGGTCTCATCATCTGGCTGCAACCTGTCTCGTTCTGCAGTCACTAGCAGAAGACAGCAGGACTGCATTCATACCAGAGATGCAGAGCATCTGTGCCAATGAAGAGAGGAGCTTTTCATTTCACTTTAATACCTTTCTCTTTATTTAAAATACCCTCTCTGGATGTGGAAAAAACCCCAAATAATCCAGGTCTGGGCTGCAAGCAATGCAAAGCCTTCCTGCTTCGAGATGGTGGTTCACTGTGATTGCATCACACAGAGGTGAAGGCTGAAGACTCAGTAGCATTGTGTATCTCCAGTCCATCCCAGGAAACAAGACATTAAAGAGACTGTATTCTATAAAGCCCTCTTCATGGAAAGTAATTTCATATGTTCACATATGACTCACACAGTGAGATTATTTCATGTACTAGCCTGGAAATGTAAACGACTGTCTGGGGCAAACATTGCTGTTCAGGGGCACCCGGAAGCTACAGACAGGTTTGCTGGAGAAAGCGATGAAAGTCGTCTCCAGTCGAAATTACAGAGGGAAGTTAGGTGTGGTATGCATAATTAAACCACATTACGGACATGAAAACTGCAATTATAGATGTCTAATGATCACAACGGCTCAGTCATCACTTTCATGATAGTGTATGGCCCAACCTGGAAAGAATGGATTTCCAAGCATCTGGGTGAACTACTGTGGTGGAGCCAGGACGCCTTTAGAGAGGGCCACCCCTAAAGTCAGGGCAGCTGAGAACAGCTCTGGAGAAACCACCCACCTTCTACAAGGGGAAAATGCGCATGTTACTGTTCCAGTTACAACCTTTCCTCTCTCAGCACGTGGCGTATACTCAACACATGCTGGTTCATGCCACGAGAAAAGAGCAGCACATGCTGTGGTACCTAAGGATGGCATCTTCAGAGCCACACTGCTGCACCACGGTCAAAAACATGCCACCAAGACTTGCATAAAAGTAACAGGTTATGGATAAACTTCTGATGAAGGTGAGGCATCTATGATATAAACACATTTCTGACATGCGATTCATGTGTGTGTACACCTGTGGCCACACACACATTCATATACAAACACAAAACCAACTTAACAAGCAAAATGCCCATCTCATACCTAAAATACTCCCTTGAGCTTTTGGCACTGTCATGGTGAGGCTGTACCTGTTGACTAGATTCAACAGACCAACGTGATCACCTTTTCTGGTTGGTTTCACTGCATATAGCCTTTGAGTGTTATCGATCAGCCTTCACTGTTCCATAAGCCCAGGTTACCCCAAGAAATTGCAAGGGTCCCCTCCTGTCATTGTGCCCCCAGATTCCTCCAGCACTGAGTCTCAAATATAATAAAACCAAACAGCTTAGAGCCTTTCATTGATAACTGGTTCCATTAACAAAAAGATGGTGAGTAAGAAGAGGCAATCTACCATTATATTTTATATTATTTGCCTGAACTGGCAAACAAGCACTCTTAACCATTTTAAATTACTTGCAAATTCTATAATAAAAGCTCAAAACACTTGTAATTTTGCTTTTTTCAAAAAAACGCTGCACCTCAGTAAAAAAATATATTTTTACTTTAATCACAATGGTGTTCTTTTCCCCTTAGAGATTTAACAAACTGTTAAATATTCTCCTGAGTTTTGTGCCCTGTTGTAATCTCTAGAGGTTACAGACTGAAACCCCCTTCTGCAAAAGCAGCATAACAGAGAACTGCTGCTGAAGGGGGTCGGGGGACAGGGCTCTGGGCAGAATTACCTTCCCCCCAGAGCAGCGAGTGCTCTGCAGGCACAGGTGTGGGCTGGCTCCCTCCTCTCTGCAGTCTTACGAGGCTGTGCTTGTAAAGAAAGCATCCCACTTCAGGAAATAAAACAAAACAGAAGAAATCTATCTAGCAGGCCAATGCAGTTCCTGCATTTTTCCTCTCAATACCCACCTAAGGAGCTGTGAGCAGTTGCACTTTCAGGAACGCTTTCCCAGGCATTGCTGCAAGCTCCTTCCCCAGCATTATTTTCGTGTCCAAAATCATTCAGGTGCAGGGATGAAATGCTGCTGGTAGTGTCTACACTCTGGTTTCAGGCAGAAAACATTGGCACAGTTCTGCTGGTGCCAGTGAGTCTTGCTGGGCAGCGCCCTCAATGCTACGTTCCAGACTCCAGCCTGTCCACCATGCGGTCAGTCCACAGCGTAACCCCAGAGAATTATAGAATGGCTTAGGTTGGAAGGGACCTTAGAGATCATCTCTGCTCATACCCTCTGGTGCTCCAAACACAGGACAGACAATTACATGCAAATGTGAAAGGTCACTGTCGTGGCACAAACCAACCCACTCCACACGCGGGAAGACAATTTCTGCACTGTTTGTTTGACCTCAGACTTTACTTTCATGCCTAAGTGAAAATAACAAAATAACACGTTCTTCATGTTCTTCTCTTCAGTAAGAGAAAGGAAGGTGAAAGTGTGAAATGAAAATAAGAAAACGGGAAAATGCCCGGTAAGGAATTTAAACCAGAATAGTCACAGGAACTGAGCAGAACTGAATGAAAAAATTCAACATTAAAGTCAGGAAAACCGAATGCATTTATTTCAATTGCCCACGTTTTTACCATCCGCCTGCTGGCGAAAAGCCAAACAGATGTGCTTGCAGAGAGAGAAATGCCTGAGTGAGTAAGGAGCACAAATCACCCTGAAATCTACCTAGCGTGAAAGGGGATGTCTTGTGCTGCTAAACCCCCCAACTGCCTGCACCGGTCCCTCACACGCAGGCACGGCTCCAAACGAGCGTGTGCGCTGCCATGAGTGTTAACTCCAGGTACAGGAACCAGCACCGAGCCGGCTTGTGTTACCCTGGAACAGAATCCAATTGATTCCAGTGAAGGATGTTATAGTGGGAGAAGCTGTCTCATAATTCCCTGAAAAATTCTGTAAATAACAGCTGAAAGCCAAAAGGAAATCTATTTCAGAGACCATTGACACGATTAAGCCATAATGCCTTCAAATGAGTTTTCTGGATCAATAGCTAATTTTAGCGACCCATCTCTTTCAAATGCATAAGTACATAATGAAGGCAGCAACAAGAAGAGGGCCACTTATCTCTCTGCCAGCAGTTTCCAACAACACTCAAACACCCAACGGCACACTGATGAGGCAAGATGTACATGGCAAACAAGTTGGTTTTGATTGCAGCAACAAACAGAAAAATAAACTTACCTTCTGTCACCCCAATGTCTATAGTCCCTTTTACTTGACTGAAGCACCACAGTATATCCTGCATGAGGCTTCCAAAGCCTGCCAGGGAGCACAGGGAGAAGGCAGGTAAGATACGATGGCACTGGCACACAGCCTGTACAGAGCTTGTCATTTTTTACACACGTACATACAAATATCCACAGCCCATGTGAGAAGAGAAATATTTGCTTACCTGTTATCATCCTTCCATACAAAGTGCAAGGCTACCACTGCAAAACTGAACACATTATGCCCACGCTATGAATCGCCCGTCTGTGTTCCCCGTACCATGGCAGGGCTATTTCAAAGCGGTGCAATTGGAGCCAGTCCCCTCTGCATCACTGGCAGCATCACAGAAGAGTCAGGAGGCCCTGTAGTCACGGTCTTTGTCACAGCCTCTCTTCATCAGAATACTAATGCCCCAGATCATCTCCAGCACTGCTCGAGGGAGAGTAAAACAGAGGAAAGGAGCACTACTCTTGCTGCCACAACATTTCTTCCAGTTTGTGGCCCATGGAGTTGTGAACTGCTTGGCAATGAACCCCAGCAGAATGGAGCTGCTTTACAGGACATCTTAATATTATAATCAAAACTTGCCTGGAATCAGAAGAGCACAGCAGTGGCTTTAAAAGAATACTACGGGCATTTGTATTACAAGGTATATTATGAATATATGTAGTGCTCTCAACTGTGTCAGCTGCTGTAGCAATATTCTGTGTTAAGCCACTCTGAGAAATTAGGATTTTATCTACTGCTGCTCCTCATTTTCTTGACAGCTCAGCAGAATTTCCCTTTCTGTAAAGCAGTTTTCACTGTAGCGCAAAAAAATCCACTGCCTCAAAGGACAACTTGCTTCCTTTTATCCAAACACACATTTCATCTCAAAGCAATTTCCAGACATGAAGCAGCACGATGGAGCCACGAGGACAAGAGATGTCATCTTACTCGATTTACACACAGGTGACACGTGTCACAGAAAATGGGGGTGTTTTGCTGTCATCAAGTGTGATACCAAACTCCGTCAGGGCACCATGACAGGGCAGACTCAATCCTGTTACTTCCCTGCCAAAGAAAAGGAAAATAGGTAATTGGGAGATAACGCATAACTGGAGATATAGCTGAATTAACTGGGCTATCTCATGGCCTACCCAAATGTCTTTGTGTGATTTCTCTCTGGTTTTATTTAAAACATGTGTTTGTATATGAATACAGGTCAATATATATCTTCAATACATAATAGATACAAAGTCCAGAATGGGCTTTATTGGGTGAACCAAGCCGGTTGGAGCCCATTCTCCTGTAAAATTTTACTGTGCAACGGGGAGGATGGGATCCAGCTGCTGAAGGCACTGCTGCTGGGCTCCTTGGTCTGGTTTTACTCTTCAAGAGTTACTATGGAAGACAAGTCTGCATTTGAGAGACATCGCTAATGGTCTGCGCTCTGTTTCTGTAGCTCTCACATGAGAGTCACTAGCAGGGGCTGACAGAGGTTTGTACTTTCCTTTAGGCTCTCTAGGTTTCGCCCCAAATCAGTAGACTTCTGTTATTAGTGGTCAGACAAATTCCTGAAGTTTGGCATGTGGCTATGCAACTCTTAATGCTCAGTACTGCGTCACTCCATCATGCTGAGCATAAGGGTCGGCTGCCTCAGTCACCCGAAGCTTTTCAGTATGGACGAACAGATTGTCAAAAACATTTGAGTTCCTGCCTGCTTCACTAGGCACCCATGAAAATTCTGGCTTAGTCACTATTTATTCTGTAGGAATTGCATTTGGAGTACTACAGGGCCAGTTCCTCACACTGTCAGGTGGGCAGGATTCTCTCTGTCTGCGATAGTGTCAATGTGCTGCCAGCAGGAAAAGTGCAGTAATAGAAAAGAGGGAAAGATTCAAAACTCCATTGCTAGTGTAGTAGAGTAACTGTCTTGGTAGGCAACATCCAAATCAAAGTTTGGGAGTTTAGAAATTAATCACATTTAAAATTTAAAAGTTCTCAACAGAGAAACTCTGGAGTTTGAGGATGGACTCATTTCCCAGGAGAAACACTGCTTTTTAAATCAGAAGATAGGTCTGCCAGATGTTTCCACATTTATTGAAATGTGAAAGAAAAAATGAATTCAAGAACAGCATCACCTGTAACTGTTGAGTTTGCTTCTTTCGAAACACCAGTTCCTGCAATAAGGAAAGTATTTCACTAATGAAGTACACGCCTTATGATACTGATGTGTAGGAAAAGCTTGTCTGCAAGCTTGGCCTCTCTTCCCGCATGTAAATTAAATGTCTTTTTATTCTAAGAATTCAAAGAACTCTTTTAAAAATCAAATATGCCTGGGAAAGGGCTGCACATGGATATTGATTGGTTTTATGATGTCTGCTGCTAACTGCATTGCCATCAGTCCTGAAGCAAAGTGAGTCATGAGCACCATGGGCACTGGGAGAGCTGCTTATGACAGTCTAATATTGATGGAACAGGGCAATGCATGGGGAATGCTTCCTGGTGTGTGAGGTTATGATGCATACTAGTTAGAGGAGTGGGAGCAGCAATACTTTTTACCTCCCAGCCGTTGACACATCGTGTGCCTGTAAAGCAGAGGTAACTCCTCTGTGTCTCTGATCTCACTGCTGTAAGACCAAGCTTGTGAGCTGTCAGGGTACTGTTAATACTCCAGCTCCCTGGAGGGCAGCAGTTACACCTCACCAATTATTTTTGTGTGCAAGCTATTAATAAAACATTCATTTATGCAGAAACTTACTTAAAACTTTTGTTTCAATGCTATGATTTTCCCCTAGTTGATTTTCACAATGTAAATATTAGGGAAAGGCTTTTAAAAAAAAAAAAATCAAGAAAATCTGCATTGCCAGTAGATTCATGCAAAGTGTTATGATTTCACAGTCTCTTTGCCAGGAGCAGTATTACAGAAGGAATATGGAGCTTCAGTTAATCTCACCGTTAATATATAAAAGCTTTTATCCAGTAGTCGTCTGTGTAGAGCACGTCCTCGCTGGAGTAACTTTAGAACCTGAAGTCCTAGCGACCTCTAGCGGGAGACGCGAGCACTTCACTGCTGCAGCCTTGGAAAGCCGTTAGTCTGCGGGTTTTCCAAACGGGAGCTCAGACCCAAACAGAAATCTTGCAGGGACTGGTGTGTTTAAAAATTCTCATTTAAGTAAAACTCCTGGACACTGGTTTGGAAAATAGTGTCCATGATGTTTTTCAGAACAAGCCAACTCAGTGCGTACCGCAAGTGGGTCCAGTGCCAAAGGCCACGCAAGTCTGAACTAAGTCGCTCTCCCTACATTTCCTTTTTCAAGCTGGATCTGGTCAATAGTAGCAATTTTAATATCACAGTACTCCTTGAAGCCAAATGAACCCCTGATGCTGCCAGAGTACCAGCAGTTCTGCATTGCTTCAGATGTTTCATGTTGTCTTTAACTGGCATAGTTGTCTGTTGCTCAAAAGAGTTTGCCAGAGCTTTTCATGGGTTGTTTTTAAGGGTTTGGGTTTTTTTAACTCAGTTTAACTGAAAGGGAAAAACATGGCTGTTCTCTGATAGTGATTTAGCAAATGTTTTAGGTTTTTAAAGGTACTGTTGATATGCTCTAACTGCATTTGTAAGCTAAACTGAACAGGAGGAGATGAGTTTAACCCCAACAATGCCCTCATTTGCCCTTCAGGCCTGCAGTTAAACAGCCATCCCAGGGCAGAACCTGATACTTGTCAGCCAAATCCTGCCATCAGTTACAGATATTTCAGCCCCAGTACGCTCTAAGTGTAACACACAGCGCAGAAGGATCAGTCCTACCTTGAAATGGTGGCTGATGACAGAAGCCATCCAGAGCAGACCAGCCTGAGGCTGATACAAGGTGATACCTGTCACAAAGCAAGCTCAGTTTACTTGGACCGTTATTACAGAAATCAGATACAGGCTGCAGGGTATCCCTGGGATAGAGCCCTGTGCCTGTCTAAGGAGCTTTCCTGGAGATTTACTTTGTTCCAGTGCACAACAGTTATTTATTTTACTGAGTTGAACTCTGATAGGAACATGTGCAGCATGAAGTGTTGCAAGCTGAGAAGCTCAAGCACATCACAGTTGTTCTTCAGTAGGCACTGATGAAACACCATGTGGACCCTTAGTGCTACTCCAGCAGCATTTTGGAAGAATGCCTGTTGTGTGAAGTACCTAAGGAGCTGGTAGTGGAGACATGTCATTGATGGTTCAAAGTACAGTTCCTAAAAGCCAGTGAGAAACCTTTCCTGCTAAAAATTCTGGGGAGTAATTGAATCACATTTGTATGGACACAGGAAGCTGAACAACGGGTTAAAGAAAGAAGGAAACCGATCATGCTGTAACACAAAGGGATTCTGAAAAAAAATTAACTAGAATAGATTGTTTCCTTTCATGAAGGAAGGAGAACAGCTGAGCAGCACATGCGTGGGCCCAGCACTCTTCTGGGGAAGACCTTGCTGCAGATCGCTCACTTTGAAAGTGCCGCTTCCTCACCTTAAAGGAAACGTTTGTTTGAAAATCAGAAGCATGCAGAATACTGCCTAACCAGCATGCCCAGCTCTGTGCTGCAGTCAGCAGTTGGTTCAGTTTCTTCCATGCAGGTGGAACACCTGAGTGTCTCTTATTTTGTGCTCTCTGAAGGCAACATTTGGTTGAGAAGAGCTGGGAGCAAGCTATACATGTGGTGGTGTGGAATCCCCTTTCTTTGGGGGCTCTGGATTCCCTGTCACACCTGTGAGGTGTAGGAGCATAGTCCTAGGACAGGAATAGAAGTTGGTCATATTCCTGACTGAGGGCTGGAGACACAAGAAGTCCCAGGAGATGCAGCTGACACACTGGATGCCATGATGCCAGCAGCAAAACTTCTACTATACTGACTGGTCATCTTCCAAACTGTTTAATGTTTCCTTCCTTTCTGGTTAAAGCTAAGACCCAGAACAGGTAGGAACTACCCATAGCCAAGTCCTCTTGGCTGTGAGAGGTGTTTGGACTTTGTACCTCCCAGGGGTGAAGGGACAAAATTTTGATTTCTGAGCATTGACATCTGTCAATGTTGTGGCTTAACCTCTGCTAGCAGCTGAACATGCAGTCACTCACCCACCACTTCCCCCCTCTCCATGGGATGGGAAGGAAAAGTGGAAAGAAGAAAAAAGGTGATACCCCAGAGGTTCAGGATAGGTTAATAAAACAGCACAAAGAGAGAAGAAAGCACAAGTACTAATGATATGATAGACAAAGGAAGTAATAGAAGCCAGGAAGGCTCTACCTGTGCTCCAGATGCCACCTTCTCTGCTCTAGTCGCACTGAAGAAAGTTGAAAACAGGTGCCCTCACCCTGGGCCAGCCCTCCCCTTACATAGGGGCAAAAACTCTGTGTGGTATCAACTCTCCCATTGCCTGGCTCGGTTATTTATCCCGGCTGTGTCTCCTCCCAATTGCTTGGGCCAACAGCTGCTGGTGATAATTAACCTGAAACAACCCCCAGAACAGTCAAGTATAAACTAAAAAAACCCTTGAAACTCTCACAGGGCTCTTCATTGTTTAACTTGCCCATCTCTGCCTAGAGCTTTCCAGAGGCTTTTATTCTGGCCAAGCGTACGATGCTGGCACTGTTTCACATCATCTGCTGGAGACAATGATCTTTTTGTGCACTGTCACACTTGAAGTTGTGTCCTTGGAGAATGAGTCTCCTGTCATGATTTTTCTTAACCAAATCTCATCTCTCATGACTTTTAAGGCCCCTTCAGAGGAATCATGTCATTCTTTCCCTTCTCCCTGCCCCCCAGGAGGGTTTGCAGTCTGTTTATTAATAGACAGGAGTTTGATCCTTAGCTGGAATAATTGAGTCCTTGCTCCCATATGGATTGGATGAGTCAACTGACACCAAGAACAGATTTGCCCCATACAGGAAAACCTTGCTCCCTGCCTGTGAGAGAGACAGTGCTGCTGGAGGGCAGCCTGGATGGTCCGTGCCCCCACATAACACAGGGAGTAGCAAGAGCAAGAGGCTCCGGAGCTGCTGCTGAGTGGGGGGGTTAGGGCACCATCAGCCTCCACTCGTGCCTCCCCACGAGCAGAATCCACCTTCCAGCAGTGTCTGCCCCAGGAGACACCGCTGCCCTGGGATGGAGAGCATCAGTCAGGATGTGACACACGGTGGCTGGCAGGAGAACTGCTGGCCCCGGGTGCAAACCTGCCAGCGCTGCACCAGGGGCTGGTGTGACCCTCAATGAAGTAGATTAAAATAGTCCACTTGCCCACCAAAGCTCAATTCAATGAGTGTATGGACAGCTGTGCTTTTGACCGAGCATCCACCTGCGAAGTAGACAGGCTGCTTCCAGTTCCATGGAAGCTTTGGGCACTCAGATGGACGTGGACCCATTTTTAACCACAAGAGATGCCAGCAGTGGCTATTAAAATGCGACATGTGGGAGACATACCACAAGGTTAAAGTTTGCCAGAGGGTTACAGCTGAAATGTGGCTGCAAAGTAGAATTTCACTCCTTTTGGATCTTAAGGTTCTGGGAAATACATGCCGTAAATGTGGCTAAACTTCTCTGGATTTGTAAGCCATTGCTAAAAATTACTTTGATACTGGAAGTAAAAATACAGTTGGCTGAATAGTTAAAATTGTAAAGGAGTAAAAGAAAATAAAACTTAAAAAAATAAATAAATCAGTGTCAGCAATTAGGTGCTCGGCTCCCTCAGCCCTTTGCAGAGCTGGGGAGATTTGTGCTGGGTGCCAGGCTGGGGTGGGACAGAGCAGTGGGGGTGCAGAGAGGGACCAGCCTTGGCTGTTCTCCGTGAGAAAGAACCAGAACTCCCTCTCTTCCCGGAGATACTGAAATACTCCAGCTGACCCACTCTGCAGAGCGTATCTTTGAATTAATATCTTTGCAGCATGTTCACTTTTGATGATGTCACTAATTGTCCCGGGTTTTGTTGAAAATAAAATCTTAGAATAATGTTTAGAAAAGAATTCCAATGACTTGAGGTAATTTTTTTTTAAATTTCATTCAAGCTTCTAACATGAAAGATCAAATAGAAAGGATCCTCAATACAGCAGATATTAGTCTATTCAGGAAAAGCTGCTTTGAACGTAGAATAGACTGCAGGTGGACGCTCTGAAAGGTGAAGTCGGTGAGCAGGGAGGGGAAGTTTGGCCTGTCCTGTTGCTGGGGCTGTAGATAAATCATTAAACATTCCCCACAGCATGAACTTGGCGTCCTACCCACCAAACATGCTTTTGTTTCAACCACTTTGTTATTTTATTTCTGTGTGGTAGCTGCTGGCTCCCTGTCCTCGCTGCAGGGATGTGCAGGTCATGTCTCCCCAGGACAGGAGTTGGGGTCCTGACAGAGCTGAGCTGTCTCCAGAGCCCTGGCAGTGTTCTCATCTCGAGGCTGGTGGTGAGGACCGGTGTCCCCTGGACCAGCTCTGCAGTGAATCCAGCCTGTCTCCTGCAGCCCATGAGTTTGTTTTTCAGACAATTTGACTTGGTGCATTTAACTAAAAGGCAGATAGTTTTAGCAGAACCCAAGCTATATTTCAGCTCATTGGTTCTTCTCCAAGTAAGACATAATATGGCTAAAAATGGACAATTAACTCTGACTTCTGGCTGTCCTGGGGCAAGGGCTGCTCTCCCTTGGAGGCCCAGGAGTCTGAGCCTGCTCCATGCACTCAAGAATGAGGGAGGGTGGGCTGGGAGATGTGGGGTCTGCCTTTTCATGGGATCCTTTCAAACAGGAATGTGTCTGGACAGCAGAGACAGCTGCCCACTGGCCCCTGGCCTTCCAAAGGGCAGAGTAACTGGGGCTGTGCTCCAACGGGACCTCCTTTACTCCAGCTGTCCCCTGAAGGTGGGGAGAGTGGCAGAGATCAGAGTTCAGGAATTACTAGCCTAGCTGGGCTGAAGGCAGAGTGTTCAGCACCCCATGGGATTGACCCCTTCCAGAGGAGGACAACGCCACGTGCAGAGACAGGGTATGGCCTGGGTGGGTGGCTGGGGGGTCATTCAGAGCCTGACGCTTCCCTTCTCAAACGGAAAAAAGTCTATGAGTTGAAAAGAAGAAATAAATCCCTGCCTGACCCACAGCAAAGGTACATTTTGGGGGCACATCTCAAAACGACAGAAGAGGTCTCTTCTCCCAAGAAACAAGCACTAGGACAAGAAGAACCAGCCTCAAGTTGCCCCAGGGGAGGTTTAGGTTGGAGCTGAGGAACAATTTCTTCCCCTCCAGGGCTGTCCAGGCCTGTGCCAGGCTGCCCAGGGCAGGGCTGGAGTCCCCATGATCCCTGTAGGGGTTTCCAAGCCGTGGAGATGTGGTGTGAGGGATAGAGGCTAGTGGTGCCCTGGCAGGGATGGGGGAACGCTGGGACCCCATGAGCTGAAAGGTCTCTTCCAAACGATCGGACAGGACCGTCCCCCCGAGATGTCACGGAGGGGCTGAAGCGCTGCTCCGGGGAGGGGCTGGGAGGCACCGTGCGCGGCGCGGCGGCTGCAC
>VWZK01012980.1:266891-318687 GCA_013396935.1 Baryphthengus martii | reverse complement strand
TCCCGGGGCTGCGCCGGCTCCTCCGGCCGATCCGCTCCTCCGTCTGATCTCCGCTCCTGCGGCTCCCCCGGCTCTGGGGCTCCTCTCCTCCAGGCCGCCACCGCAGGTTGTTGCCGCCGAGGCTGTCGCTGACCGGTCCCGCCCTGGCAGGGATGGGGGAACGCTGGGACCCCATGAGCTGAAAGGTCTCTTCCAAACGATCGGACAGGACCGTCCTCCCGAGATGTCACGGAGCGGCTGAAGCGCTGCTCCGGGGAGGGGCTGGGAGGCACCGTGCGCNCACAGAGCGGGGGCTGCCACACCCCGCGTTGATCCGCTGCCTCCCGGCTCGGGGGTCGGGGGGGATTGCTGACTGTCGGCTCGGGGTCCGCGGGAGCTGCAGGCAGTGAGCGGGGCCGGGCAGCCCATGGCCGGGGAAGGCTCCAGCGCAGTGGACACCGATAGTTCCTGCTCTCGCCCGTCCTCAACTTCGTTACGGGTGCGGAAGAGTTCAGAATAATCGTTAGTTTCTCTGAGACAAAAGCGGTAGGATGATGTGTTAGCGTGCTGTGTTAGTGCCCAGCGCACAGCAGCGGCACCCGCCCCTGAGCAGCACTCCAGAAGGAAAGAGGCAGTAAGAGAAATTCTTTGGGAACACCCCTGAGGCAGTGGTTCTCTTCCTCTTCCGAGGAAACTCGGTGGTCGCCTGTCAGTGATAATTCTAACAATGCAATCAGCCGCTTGCCTTTTGGATAAACATCTACCCCCTTCCTTAGCCCTTTTCCAGCCTGCTCGCAGTGTGGATGTAAAGCCCTGTCGATGGCACTGCAGGGGCTGCACTTCCCCTGTTTTGCTTTGGTTTTACATTGGTATGCTGAGGACAAAATGCTCCTGGCAAGGTGGAGGTGCGCTGCCTGGCTCCGAGGTGGCAGCCTGAGCATTCCCAAGCAGCGGCTTTTTCACGCCTGTAAAATTTCCTCTGTGGCCACCAGACCGGCTGCCAGAACTCCAGGACCACTGAGGAGTGGAGCTGCTGCCACTCTCCCTGTGGAATATCAAGTGGTCCAAATGAGCCTGAAGTTAGTCATCTTGGCCTCAGGGAAAGTAATGATTTTAATAATTTCGTGACATTGCAGTGAAACTGCAAAAGATGTATCACTACCGTGCCCTGGGTACACTTTATAAAGATACAAAGCCTGGTAATTATTACTCAGACTAGTTTAACTTCAGGGAATACCTGTGCTCCTTCCTCATAGCTTTTATGTACTGATGTATTGTGAAAAATAAATTAAGCTACAGACTCAAGAAAATTTCCTTGATCAGCTGACCCCAGTTGACATCAATGTACATCGACACCTTTTTGGTCTAAGAGTCCGTTTCTGTACTTCCCTTAGTAGGCAGCAGTCCCGGTCTAGGTCACAAGGTTGTGGTGCTACTGGGTTTCTCCAGTAAACTCCATTATAATGTGTTTTTCTCCTGTACTTAGTTTTGTCTGCAGAGCAGTGGACCTCCAGTGAGAAACCTGCAAACTGCAAAATGCTTCTTCATCCTGAATGATGATGAATTTTTGCCTCCTGCCTTCTCCAGGATGCACCAGCAGAGCAGTGCCCAGGTCTGCTGGAAGTGACCCACAGGTAATACCGTCCTAGAGGCACCAGCTTTGGGGATCGTAACGTAACTGAGAGAAGTGGAGAGAGCTGAGCCAGGGCTGAACACACCATGGGAGCAAACACCTCCAGCAAGTCACCACCCTTCGATGAAAACGAAGATGGTAAGAACTTTTCCTAGTTGTTGTCTGGGACAGCAAAGTCCCCTGGTGCTGAGAATGAGTCTGTGAGTCACCGCCAGCTCCCGTGCTGGGGTTGCCGACACCAGGATGTCTTAGTTTAGCAAAGGTGTGTCAAGGTCTGCAGCAGCAGTGTGCCCTTGGTCTCCTGCAGAACTGTGGTCAGGGTCAAGTGGTCCTTTTGCCTCCTCTCTCTGCAGCCGGGCAGCGGGACAGTAACTGTTGGCAGAGGTTTGGATTTATTTGAGTTGCCTCTGGGACGCTGCCAGGTGCTTTGGAGGCAGGGGGGAAGTGCTGCTGTTCTGGTGGCCGAGGAGGTTTGCTCTGGAGATCACAGCACAAGGACTGCTGTGTGGTGTGGTGGGAAGATAGCCTGAGCGATGCGTGTTCCCTGCCTTGGGCTTGGTAGGATAGTCACCAAGAGACCTGGTCAGAGCAGCAGCGGTGGAGGTTCCTGGTGACTGACCAGCTGGGCGGCTCTACCCGCTGTCCCTGGGAGACCAGCATGCGGGCTTGGTTGGCTGAAAAAGGAGAACGCATTGCTGAGAGCAGTGCTGGAGGCCAGTATCACTGTGCTGCCAAGATTATAGAGACAGTCAGTAAAAGATTGTTCCATAAATATGTTTTCTGTTGCATGAGTCAGCTTGGTCACTGCCATAGGGGCTTTCACCTGGGTACAGTAATAAAATGCATATGTAGATAAATACAAATACATAGAAATAAAAGTGAAATCTATGAGAACCTGAACAACTCATAAACTGCTGTCTCAAAGGTAAGAACTCCAGTCAGGGAGGACATAATCCTGATTACTGGAGGCGTAATGTGAAAAGAAGGAGATGTTGGCCAAAATCTGGTCTTTCTCCCTCAGCTCCTTGAGGAAAGAGGCCTCAAGGAGGAATGTGGGGAAGGGACAAATTGTTCTGCACCACAACTTCTTCCCCTTGCTGTTCTGAAGCCCCCATCATAGAATCATAGAATCATCTAGGTTGGAAAAGATGAGGTTTGTTCTGGAGATCACAGCACAAGGAGGACTGCTGTGAGGTGTGGTGGGAAGATAGCTTGAGCAATGCGTGTCCCCATCCCTGCCTTGGGCTTGGTAGGATGGCCACTGAGAGACCTGGTCAGAGCAGCAGAGGTGGAGGTTCCTGGTGACTGCCCAGCTGGGCGGCTCCTAGTTGTTGTCTGGGACTGCAAAGTCCCCTGGTGCCAAGACTGAGTCTGTGAGCCACCGCCAGCTCCGTGCTGGGGTTGCCGACACCAGGACGTCTTAGTTTAGCAAAGGTGTGTCAAGGTCTGCAGCAGCAGTGTGCCTTTGGTCTCCTGCAGAACTGTGGTCCGTGCCCTTCCCTGCGCTCCTTCATTTGTCATCCCACAGAGGAGGTTTCGCTCTTTGGGCTCTGCCTTTGCTGCTGTCACCCTCTCGGTGCACCTGGTGCGTTGCTCTGTCCTTGTGCCCTGCAGTGCCAGCTGCCTGCGCGCGGCTATTGGCTTGTGGTTCCCAAACTCTTAATGCAACTGCTCGTGATTTTTCTTTGGTTTTAACTTTTTTTTTTTCCCCAGTTACTTTAATACAAAAGTAATCTGCACTGTGAGGTTTTCGTGGTGATTTTACTTGTAGTCCACCTCCACGCTCAGTATTGGCATCTCTTATAATCACTACCTGTGGTAGCTCGGGATGACTAATACTGTTGACAGTGCTGATCACCTTCCTTGGGGTGATATCCTAGCTATGAGATTGGCTGTAACAAACTCAATTTTCCTGGAGGTAGCTGGTCTCTGCTGAGCCTTTCTCTGCGTTCGACATGCTTTACGTGGTATCAGCTCCTGTGACTTTGCGGTGACCTGTGCAGGTGACTGTCTGTGGGGCAGTAAATCTTCTTGGACAGGTGACTTCTTACCAGAGACAGTTCTGTGCTTGGAAAGGGGTGAGATTCAGCAGACAAAACCTAACAGCACATGAAGCCCCTATTAGCTCTGTGGCAAAGGGCAGTGGGCTCTCCAGGTGTGAAATGCCGCAGCCCATTCTCGGTGCCATTTAATGTCATGCTGGCAAGCCAAGGGAGAGGCCTGGTCCTGGCCTCAAGTGGTTGGGTGTCATCTGGCAAGTTTCAGTAGGCTCAGTGCTCAGACCAGTGCAGTTGTGCTTTCATGGCTTCGCCCAAATTTAAAAAGTAGTAGCACATTTTTTTTTTCTCTAATTAACCATATTTTGATATACTGGGGGAATAGAAACCAAGCTGAGATGGGAATGTCCCCTATTAACTTTTCTATTGTCTTGGCAAATCTGTGACCAGAGACTGCATCACCTTGGATGTCACAACCTTGTCCTTATTCTAATTTCAATTAAAACTGAAATTAATTATGAGCTGCTGGGTACAGCCATAAGCAGCACAAGGGCTCTTCAGCGCTGTGACACTGGCAGGTCACTGAGCTGCAGGCTGTGGAGAGTGGTCCCACCTCTTCGGCTGTGCCAGAGAGAGATTTTTCCTTTGGCACCTGCGTAGATTTAAACAGCACCAGCGTGGAGGGTGGAAGTTCCGCAGTGCCAGGAAGGCACTTGATTCTTCACGGCCTGAGTTCCACCTCTGGCAATTCAGTGCTGCAGCAGCACCCACCAGCAGGCAGTAGTCTGCCAGATGCTGCCAGATGCTCACTGGGGTGTTGCTGGGGGAGGCAGGAGGAGGAAACATCCTGGTTTAGTGAGCATTTTGCCATTGCATCCAAGAATTGGGTCTGCTTCTTGGAGAACCGTGCTGTAACGTGATTTCATTTCTCTCATTACCTCTCAATTTCCTTAAAAGTAAAAAAAAATAGTCTTGAGGAATACTCAGGCAGTTGCAACAATGTGAAACCTTTTGCAAAACAGGGTTGTCAGGGGCTGACTCAAAGGTGAAAACATCTGGATTTATACTCTGCTGTAGTTTTCTGAATAGCTGTGGGCAAATTACTTCACCTTCCCGTGCCTCTGTTCTTCAGCTGTGGGATCCCTTCTGCCCCCACAGCCCGGCCGTTTGCTCCACAGAGCGTGGACCACCTTCTGCGGAGCGGAGCGCGGACCACCTTCCACCACGCAGAGATGGGTGGCACAGAGGCTCTCACCTCGCTCGGCTTTGTTGTCCTTTGATAGACACACACAAACATAAAGCCTCTTGCATATTTTCCAAATTGCTGTTGCTATAATTTGACTATTATCTGTGGCACCGTGATTTAAAAAAATTTTTTTTTAAGATGGACTTCTTAAAGAGGCTTTCTTTGCCTTCGGCTGAAGTGAGATGACAGTATTATTCTTCTCTCAGCGTTTCCTCTGAGCAGGCACAGTGGTGGATAATAAGCTAGTGAGATGAAAAGAAAATGTAATAACCAGACAGAAGGTTCAGTGCTGTGAGGTGCTCTCAACTCCCAGTGTAGTCAGGATGAGACCAAAAGCCAGATTTTGTGCTGCTGCTGGGCAAAAGGATGTGGAAAGCATCCCAGAGGATGGCAGCCAGATACTCTTCCAAGCTGTCCAGATTTGTTGGAAGGTAAAGCAGAAGTAGATAGTAGGTGAGGACAATGGCTGGGTGAGATGAGAGAATATCATTCTATGGTCCTTTGCCAGTCTCCAGCCCACCATCCGCTGTTCTGCCTTTACATTGCTCCAGGACCAAGAAGAGTACAGACATGTCTTTGTGCATCTGCACCGAGTTTGGCTCCTCCATACCGAGGGACTTGTGTTAACAGCCCTGGTCCTGTGGTAGCACTTGTTTCCCCTAGGCTGCAGAGAGAGAAAGGAGGAAGGGAGGGAGAGAATATAGTGAAAATGGGGGAAACTACAGTGACAAAGGGAAGACGAGTTGTAACAGACTGCGCGGCGTTGGCTGTACTGGGGTGGGAGGCAGGTATGGGAGGACCTGAGCCCCCTAAAGCATTGACTGCCACGTGGCAGATGGAGTCTGGGGGCTCTGGCAGGGTTGACTCGTCTCTGATAAGGATGCTTTTCATGGCTGTTTAGGTTCTGTATTTTTTTAATCTAAATATTATTCCTTGAACTTGGCTTTAGAAATACAACCCCTGCTTTCAAAATGGTATTTCATGCTTATGCTTCACTTGCTTCTTTATAGCAACTGTATTATCTGCCTTGGCATCTCTTAAACATCATTTGTCTGCACTGGCACATCACATGAATTTTCTCTCTGAAGGGCAAATGCCTTGGCTTTTTCATTGTTTTAGATGCCATCAGGCAGTGAAATGAGGCTTGTGAAATCTGTAGATGTGGATTCAGGATGAAGAGCATGTGTTCGGCACCTAATTTAGATGCCAAGAATTTCAGCGCTCTTTGGGAGTGACTCTGGATTGGCTCACTGTGAAAATGGGGATGGTAGGAGAGCTGAAACAGAAAGAGGTTAAAATGTGATCGTGTCTAGTTTGAGATTCTTAAATAAAATCAAAAGCATGCAATTCAGCTTTCTTATGACCAGCTCCATTATAGACTCCTGTTTAAAAGGTTAATGAAAACATTAATATTAAAGGACAAGGAGGTAGAGGGTGTTAAGATGTTCATGAAAACATTCCTATTAAAAGACAATAGAGACAGGGAGTGTTAATACACAAAACCTGGCTGCCAGCTCAGCTCCTCTGGATTTGCAGCTGCATTTTGTGCCTGCCTCACTCTCTCAGAGCCCTAGGCAGGGTCCCAGCGCCTGAGACCTGCAAGTCCCTCTGCCTGCAGTTGTGAGCTGCGTGGGACAGCACCTCACTCCTGCCACTCGCCTGTCTCTGCAGTGGGCACAGGGAGGGCGGGGGGAGTTTCGTTCTCCTCTCATTTTCCCCTGCAAATGTTTGCGCAGCCATTTAATATCTGAATATCTGCTCTTTCTTGCAGTCACCTTCGACCATTTTGAAATTTTGCGAGCTATTGGGAAGGGCAGCTTCGGAAAAGTAAGTATTTTGTGAACTAATCGCCAGTTCAACAGCTGGGAATGTAACTGACAGAGAAATGGGCAAATTAGAGGCTCTCATCAGAGTAAAGAAATAAAGCCCTGCATTGTCAATGAGCTTTGACCTGAACTTCAACTCCCGGTAATCAGGAAGGACTCAGAGCCTGATTCCTCATCCATTCCATAGCCACAAATTATATTACAGGAGATTAAAATGAGAAACTGATAAATCAAATGAGTTGAATTTCATTATGGTTCTGGATAAGCATTTTCTAAGATTTCCCAGTAAATCAATGCTGGACATCATGATGCATCTTTAATAAAGAACTACAATCAACATGAAAGGCCTGGCAGTTTTTTGGGATGAGATTTCTCTGTGAAACACAGTGTTTGTTATTAAGTGTTAGGTTACGGTCATATGTTTTATTTTTATGCCATTATGGAATTTCCCGCTTGTATCAAACTGACGGAATTCTAGAAGGTCACTTGCCCCTTCACGTAAAGGCACATTCACGCCAGCAATGGGGTGTGCCTTAGGAGCAGAGTGTGACAAAAATCTCTAGACAAAGAGATTTATTTAGTGGCTAAACAAAACAGGTTGAGTGAAACTTGGCAAATTCATCCCACACTCATAAACTGTTGTGGAAACAAATCTGAAAATCTAGTCTGTTTTGTTTTGCACTCTTGCAAATGCCGAGTCTTTCAGTGAAGCAACGTTTCCTTCAGGATTTGATGAAATTTACCTATAAGAAAGTTTAAAACTCAAGCCTCAATGCCCCTCAAACAAAGCCCGAGGTTCATTGTGAGCTGTTTGAAGCTCATCAAGAAGGGAGATAGGGTGCTGCTCCCCGGTGTCTAACCTGTGGTTCTGTGGCAGAAAGGACTCTTCTGAATGGTAATCGGTGTGGGAGGGACGGGCGTGACCAAGATTAGTTAGTGCAGTGTTGACTTGTGTGCGATTCTCTACCTCCCATTTTTGTGGTGATAAATTCCCCCCTCCTCATGTTCCTCTCAGCAAAATTCCTTCTTTGGCTGAGAACTGGGTGAGAGATTTTCTGGCCTTGTCCTTCCTGTGAACACAGCGTCGTTATGTGGAGCTGTTCCTTGGTAGCGGGGACTCCGCTAAAGCCACAGGAGAACACTGGTGTGACTGTGATTTACCTGCCGACAGATAACCTCCAATTTATCCCTTGATTTGCTCACTTAGGTCTGCGTTGTGCAGAAGAATGACACCAAGAAGATGTATGCCATGAAATACATGAATAAACAAAAGTGTGTGGAGCGTAATGAAGTGAGAAACGTCTTCAAGGAGCTGCAGATTATGCAGGGCCTGGAACACCCCTTCTTAGTTAATTTATGGTAAGATATTGCTCTTTTGCTTACTGGCTCAGTCACTGTTGTCAGTTGGCGACATCTTTGAGACCGGACTTGCCCACTTGTCTGTTGCAAGCTGTTTTTGGGAGCAGCTGGTGTGTCACCATCGCAGCATGATGGGCACTGTGCCACCTGTGGAGCCGGCGCCGGGCACATGTGTCATTGGTGCTGGGTGGGCTGCCCTGGGCTCTCTCTGCGGGGCAAGCAGCAGCAATTGCTCTGGAGAACATGTGTGCCTGCTCCTTGGACCGGTCCCAAGGTTCTTCACTGGAGGTGGGGCTCCTCATCTGCTCTGATGAGCAAGGCTCTGGCTTCAGGAGCATCTTGTTTAACTAAACAAGAATTATCATCTCCCTTGTCTCCCCAGACAAGCTCAAGAGAGTTTATTTGTGTGTTCCCTTGTGGCTTCTTCCTAGGCAAGTATTGCTTGTTACCATAACCCAGTTTTATTTGATAATGCTCTTTTGCAACAAACAGCAGCTCCCAGGACCAGGCAGGAACAGCACGGCATTGATAGCCAAGCACTGCTCTGCTCGCAGGGCTGCCCTTGGCACTGCTTTCTTCCCATCACCTCCTGATTCTGATTTGGTGGTTTATTTTGTACTTCAAACAGCCTGACTCAGAACCTTATTGATATTTGACTGAATTGATCCTAATCAGCAAAAATAAAAGTAATTTATCATTGAATTTACTGACAGAAAAATAATACCATTCAAACTGCAGAAACCCATATATCTATTTGGGGAAATGTGTACATAAAAGAGTCTCTTTCCTTTAAGAGTACCTGATAAATGCAGCCTGTGTGCTCTGGTTATAGTCCTTTTTCAACCATTAGCAATGGGATTGACCAGCTCAGTGATAAAAGAGGCACTAATTCGTCCCCCTTCATTTGGTTCAGCATGTTTTCCTTCAGTGGGGCAGTAAGAAGAAATTTTACATAAGACTTTTACTGTTAAAATCTGCCAGGTTTGTTTCATTAAGACACCGATAACATTCCCAGTGGTATGGTCTCACACACCACATGATGCAGTTGCCAATCTCCTGTAGTTATAGGATTCCTCTGGAGCGATGGGTAATTACATTTATTGGTTATAGGATCTGGTTTTAGAACAAGGTAGAACTTATCAATGCTAAACACTCTGAGCGATATACAGACTACAAGCTTCTTGTGGAGTAATATTCTGGGTTGTGGTGCTGCTCATCAGATCAAGAAGATGGTGTATCAGTAAGAAAAAAAATCCATGAGAAAAAAGCTCGTAGCTGATCACTAGACTGTCTCAAAGGGGCACTTGATAACCAGTTGCATCAGATGAGGTCACTTACAGAGGAATGGCAAATAGCAGCTGCATCCCTGCTGTGTTGAGTAAATGGGTTTATTAACAGGCCGATGCCAGGGGAGCCAGAGCCCAGTCAATAGTGCCCCTGGTGCACAGGCTACTGGCTGCAAGTCTGAGCAGGGCTGTGCCTGCTGGGTTAGGGCTGCTCTCTACATTGACCCCATGGTTACTTCCCATGGGTACTTGGAGAAGGTGAAATGTCCACCTCAAAGAGTTGGGTGTGAATCCCAAGGAGGAGTTTATCCAGAGCTGGGTTTCCACTGCTCTGTTGAGTTACTGATGGTGTGGCCTGTTGGGACTTTGCAGCAAGTGAAGGCATCTTCCGAGATTCCTTGGAGGGATTTAATATCTGTGAGTGGCTGGGGCAGCACCAGCTGTCAGTCACTGCCACTCGTATCTGTGATAACCATGCCTGAGAGCTGTGCCCACCTGCCAGACTCCTGGCTATCTCCCTTCACGACTCTTGAGGGGGCAATTAGCAGTGAGCTGCATTAGAGTAGTGCGTTTGGGGAGGTTTGGATGTGGCTTTGTTTTTGAAGTGGCTGACAGTAAGAAGTTGGACATAAAAACTTTGGGTTCCTGTTCTTCTTGTGGTCCTACTGGTCGTGGTTCACACGAGCTGCTCTGACTCTGTTACGGGTCCAGAGCTAAATTACTGTCATCTCAAGTATGACAGTAGGAGTTCAGTTGCAGCAGGAAATGGAGCATGGAAAGGTCATGAAATTATTACTTCCCAAGTGAGAAAGTTCCAAGAAATGATGAGTATTCCCTGAGGCACCATATGCCCCTTTATAACCTGTCATTTTTCAGTATTATCATCCTTCAACTGTGTTTATGCCATTTCAGGTACTCGTTCCAGGATGAGGAAGATATGTTTATGGTTGTCGACTTGCTGCTTGGAGGGGACCTGCGTTACCATCTCCAGCAAAACGTGCGGTTCCAAGAAGGCACTGTGAAACTCTTCATCTGTGAGCTGGTGCTGGCCCTTGACTATCTCCAGAGCAGGCACATCATCCACAGGTCAGCTGGGGACTTCAAAGGTGTGCTGATGCTCAGAGACTGCAGGAGGGGTAGACTTGTTCCTCTTTGACATGAAGGGACAAGTAGAAGCTTAAGAGCTAAACAAAATATTCTCTCACAAAAATTTGTGTTCCTATGAAACACTGGGCTTCCAAGAGCAGAGCATTTTGTGTACAACAAGGAGCATCTCATTTCTCCCTCTGGAATAGTCGTGATACAGCCTATTTGACTTGTTTGCTGAGCCTGCAAAAAGCTGCCTCTAATAGGTTTACTTAGCTGTAGCTCATTAATATCCGTGCTGGTCCAGGGGCAGGGTAGGTGTCAGCATTCAGAATTCCCCTGATGTCACTCTCAGAAGTGTCTCCTTTTTGTTCCCCTCTCTGTACCACACTGAAAGGCAAGGAATGGGACCAGACATGGCTTTTTTCTGTATGAGGTTAATTCCCTTTCTAGAAGTGATAAGAGTTTCTTTTTGGCCACCAAGATTTTTCATAACCGGTGAAAAAAAACAGTTGAGCACTTCCCACATATTCAAAGACCTGCAGAAAAACAGAGGAGGTCAAGCTTTTCCCTGGCTGGAGAGGCAGGGTTCAGCTCTGGACAGACAGACGTGCGGCAGCTTCCTACTGGTCTTCTGGGAAATGCAAAGCCAAAATCCAAGGGTTTTGAGTTAGCAGCTGCTAACAAGGTATGAACAGGGAGGGCTGATAAAGGCGAGGAGATGTTCACATTTATAAATACGACTCCAGAAGAGCATTCCTGTGAGGCATGAAAATAAAGCGTGGTACAAAATTTAAAGCTGGAATGATCCTGGTTGTTATCAGGCAAGGAACACGCCGCTGAAGGTTAACACTGATTCATGTCCATAGCATTTGACTGCCGTTTCTGAGCTGTGAAGGCAGGGAGGCCGACTCTTGGCGTGTCCCTAGCGTGTCCTCGTGGCGGTGGAGACCCCCAGAGCAGTTTTGCTCTGCTGCCATTGGAGCCAGCCCTCCTTGTGGGTAGCTCCCACTTTCTCAGGAGTCTCATCTTTCGCACTGCTTGTTTTGTTTTATACCTGCATAGATTTCTATCTACCCTGATGCACCTGATCTTGGCAGGCCATCCCAGCTGCCCCGCTCAGGCTGCTGTGCCATGCCCTCTCCGCCTGGCACCTGCTCACCAGCACCGAATAATGGATGAACATGAATTAAACATCATGAAAAGCAGAACCCTGAGCAGTGAGGGGTAAAACCTAGCGCTGTTGGCTTGGCCTGAACAAACTGAGTGGGGAACAGGGGAAAAATCCTTCTCAGTTTGTAACGTATTATTACAGTTGGTAGTAGTGTTTACAGGGCTAAGAGGTTCTTCATGAGTTGATGCTGTAAGAATGAGTCTGCATGAGGAGGACACTGGTCCTCGTAATGATGGAAGATGTGAAGGCTACGGGAGCACAGGGTGCCCAGGGAGCTGTGGTCCGCGCCCTGAGCCGCGTCCCTGCAGTTCCGTGGCTGTCAGCATCGCGTGGCCGTGTCCCTCTACAGCTCAGCCAACGGGCAAAACTCCCGGGATTTCCCAGAGAACCCTCACCCTGTTTGAACAAAGGAGGGAGCAGCTCAAGTTCAGGCTGCAATGCATTTCAAGCAGCTGTTTGTGTTTAAAGTGAATCAAGGAGCGCAAAACATGTATGGCAGTCTGCAAAATGCTTGGGCTATTATCATAGAACTGTAGTGCAAGTTGTTTAATTAACACTGTAACCCAGTGGGATAGAAGATAGATAGAAAAAGTGACTCAGCCGAGTCAATTACCTGCAATATGTGTAATTGGGACCATCAGGAGACAGGCAAACGATCGCTTCTGTTGTCTGAACAAAGCTGTGCAGAGGCAGTAAACGCAGACCGATGGCTGGGATTGCTTCCCACCTGCATGTAGAAGAGTCAGAAATATTTGTTAATTTTTCCAGACTAGGAAAACATATAGCCAGTTTATAAAAATTAAATATACAAATAATCAATAAACAAAATTATCCCTGTTCATTGTTTGCATCCTGGGAATGATCTCACTGTGTTGGTGTCATTCTATTGGCTGCATACTAGACAGTGACGTCAGGAAAGGCCCCAGTGAAAATTAAAAAATAAAGAAAAAAAGAAGAAATTTTTAAAAAGGTTGAAAACTAGATGAGAAATGAAAACATGGTTTTATGGTTCATTTCAAAATTTTGAAAATATTTTTCTATCAAGGGATTCATGGTATCCTTTAATTCAAACTCCTTTTGCTGAAATGTTTCATAAAAGTTTTTGTTTAAATGAGTGTTTTCCTAAGAATACTATGTGTGGCGTCACCGTTTTCCACTATCAGAGGCAGTGCTTCGGGCCATCTGGGCTCTAACCTGTGACAGTTTTGCTGCGGTTACAGGGACAACCAGCCACTGACGCAGGGCTGCCCCATAGTCTCTTGATAAAGATGCCTGTCCCTGTGCTGCCTGGTGGGATGGGGCCGGCACAGGGAGAGTAACTGGTAATTAGAACCCACTGGCCATAATTCGGGTGAGAAATGCCAGAGAACTGTCAGCTATTACATGATAATTAAATATATTGTTTCATCTTGATGCCAGGCGCCAAGGTGATTTCAAACTTTCTCTTAGTGATCGGATTTTTAAAGCTAACCCCCTAAACCTGCTCAGGCCTCCCCTTGGCAGCCCTGGGGCTGCGGGAAGCGTCGAGGGGTGCAGGGCGGTTGCCTGTCCCGGTCTCCTCACAGGGCACTCAGCTGCCCGGCGCCAGCCAACAGCGGGTGAATGGGGACTGGTGTAATGAGCTCATTAAACCCAGGTAATGTCTTGTAAAGTCACTCAGGTGGACACTGCAGGTGTATCAGGTGTATGTTTTCTTCTTTCAGCATTGCTATAGGTACTGTTACTTTGGGTTTTTTTTGTTCAGGAACAAAACTTGCAGGGAACCTATTTGTTTCTAGAACAAAGATGTTAAAATAATTTGATTTTTACAGAGCAAATAGGGAACAGCTCTCAATACAGTATTGAAACAGATTAAGAAGCAAAAGGAGGAAAAAGAGCAAAAGCAGCTCTGCCGTTGTAGATGGAGGACCAGAGTGCTGCTGGTGCAAACCACAGCAGCCTTCTCAGCCCCAACCACCATTTCTGCTTTTGCTGTTTGATTAATCATTCTCTTGCGCCCAAGTCAGACCCTGCAGGAACATCAGACCTGAAGAGGTCCAGCAAAGACACCTCCTAAGGCCTGATGTCTCTGGAAGTGTGTCCCTCCAGAGCCTGGGCTTTCCTAAAGTGCCGGACTAACGGCTGTCTTCCCTTCTCTGCTTTTTTCCTTAGAGATATCAAGCCTGACAACATTTTACTGGATGAGCATGGTGAGTACCAGTTGCTTTGTAGTCATGCACGTACATAAAAGCAGAGTCAGGAACGAGACATCCCAGTGAAAGTTTAGATGCTCTCTGTTTGCCTTATTTTATGCTGCTTTCCTGCTCTCAGTTCAGCTTGGAACGGGATCATCCTTTTGTGCTTGGGTTGCTGGCTTTTGATTTTTGAGTGTCAGCTTCTTGCACTTTTGGGGCGCTGGGCACCCTGCGATGCTGTGGTGTTTCTGGGGTGCCTCGGTGTTTAATCAACACCTCCCCTGACTGATTGAGGTCACGGTGTCCCTAGAAGGCATTGGCAGGAATGACGCATTTCATGCTACTTGTGGTTGGATGCCTAACAGGCACTTTAAGACCTTACTGGCTCTTGCTTAAAACTTCCTCAAAATGTAATAATTTGTACAGAAATGCTCATGTCATTGCAGGCTGTGTGCAATGCATGCTCACAAACAGAATGAGTTGTGGTTGAATAGATAATCTTCATTCAGGTATTTTCTTCTTCCTTGAGCATTTGACAGTGGGAGGTTGCTCTGAAGAGGATTTGGGGTTGGGTATATTATAGATGTTGCTACTATTTTTTCTTCAGTCTTTTTGTCAGGGAAAACTCATAGTTATATTCTTGTATTACTCTCTAGACACTTTTTTTTTGTTCCACCGTTGCTCTCACAGTGAGGAATTGTCTGATATTTATTAGCTTTTAACTCATTAGAAAACCGCTTTGTCATTTCATGTTTGTTTGAAAATCCATGTAACTGGCTTTTTGTGAGAGATCTTCAGCAGCAGCTACAGCAAGGCACTCGCAGAGAAAAAGTCAGTGCAGGGACGTGGCATATCTGAATTTGTGATCGCTTCAGGGGCTGTCATAGAGATGCTGAATCCTGAGGAAACACCGTGGCTCTTGTGTGTGATGAGGGTTGCCTGGCAGTATCTGAGCCCAGGCTCTACCCATTGTGCACATGACCTCTAATTTCAAAGTGCAAGCTAATTATTTATTTAGGAGCTGTCAGCAAAGCCGCCTTTTCCTCCAAGCACAGTAGCCTCTCTCCTGCCTCACTTTGTACTTCTGCTGTTACCTCCTGCACAGACCCATCAGGGTTCACTGATGGGCCGTGGACCTGCTCAGGACAGGCTCCCGGCACCACTGTGGCCCCAGGACCCCACTCCCAGTCAGTATGGGGCTGTGTCCCATCAGTCCTCACCAGAGGACACTCTTGGTGACCTCTCACCATATTCCAAGAACCTCTGTGCTGTAGGACTGGGGTGGCAGAGCCACCTGAGAAGGATTTGGGAGCACTAGAGCCACAGAAATGTAGGTCAGCATTGCCTGGAAAGGAAAAAAACAGAGGGCAGAAAGCTCTGCTTGTCTCTGCAGTCGCTTTCAGCTCAGCAGGATGTAACCTCCAAACTTCAATAATGACACTGCAATTTAGGCTGGTTTTTGAGCCTGTTCTCCACTCGCTAGGGTTTTAACTGTCTCCTGCAAAGGTTTCAGAATTATTTTCTGTGGATTTGCCCTTGACTTCGGTGTCCTTCTATGACTTGTAGTATTTCTTTTCTTCATCCATGGCAGCAAAGGTGTGTCTTCTCATGCATACAGAAAGCTTTGTGCACACAAGGTTCAATTTTTTTGTGTCCCCAGAGCAGCTGTTCCCACAGCACATTTATATTTAGCCCAGTAGATTGTGCTTGTTTTCCAGTGCCTCTTGCCCCGTGGAAGGGACCTGCAGCTCCCCATTCTCTCTCCTCTCCCTGCAGCAGATTTCACAACCGTGATCACAAAATACATGCTATTTCCTAACATCAATTTTTTATCATGTTCTTGACTGAGACCAGTCCACCGAGAGTATGAAGCACCTGGAGACCTTCAGCAACCAGACTTCAGTCCTCCATTTTTCAGACTGGTCTTGCCCCCTGCCTCTGCCCTTTGGCCCATCTTCCTTTCCAGCTGTAACTCCTTCATCCTTTCAGATTTACATTCTGAACAGTGCCCACATCTGTCACCAGATGTGTTAACCACTACCAAGGCTGAAGGAGCCTTTCTGAGCATCCTCCGACTTTTGTGTAGGAGGCTGCTTCAAGTTCTTCCTGATGCCCCACATCGAGATGTGTTGTCACGAGCTTGACACCCGCCTCGTGCATTTGCCGCTGTCACCCTGGTCGGTAACAGTCTGTATTACCATATCAATTTCAGCTAAGAAATTAAAGTGAGCCATAAATAAAGCAGAATATTGGGCAAATGTCTTTCTGTGCAATAAGTAAAGCAGTTGTTCCGAGATTGGGATCAGGTCCCACAGTGAAAAAATCCTCATCAGGTGACCACCTCCAGTAGTCATTCCAAGCACAAACTGATTTCCTCCTTTAACGATGAGTGTATTGATTTGGCTCAGTGACAGCACAGCTCACCTGGGAATGACAGATTGCAGTTTCCAGGAATTGTGACTAATTCATCAGGAGTTTTTAGCCAGGTCATTTGTGTAATAAAATTGAAGGAAAGCTCAGCTTTATCTCCCATAAAACTGAGAGGTTTTTTGCAAGAGCCCTGTAACGGTTTTGCTCAGCATTACTTCTTGTAGCACTTCTGGCAGGTTCTCGATGGCAGTGCTGAAATGGAGGGGTCCGTGCCACCACAGGCACTGCACACGTGCCCCGTTTGCACCCGCATCTTGGATAAGAAAGTTACGGCGCCATCTCTCTGAGAGCCTCCACATTCCTCAGCTCCTAGTATCTCTGGTTTCATATTCTCTAGAGTGTTATCTTACTTGAATCTGCAGAATCCTTCACCCCCACAAAAAAAGATGGTCTGGAAAGGTGAAAGAATTATGTAGTAACAAAGGTGCTGAATATAATTAGAAAATTCTTTGCCTTGATGCAGAAGCAAAGGCTTGATCCAAAAGTGCCAGTTTCAGGCACCTGGGACGGGCTTTGGGAAGGACACAGCGTGGAGCACAGCTCTAGCTGTGCTCTTTCAAAAGTGGCTGCACCTAGAAATGCTGAGTAGTCAGGAAAACATGAGCCTTAAAGTTCAGCCCTAAAGCCCAGCAGCAGCACATCCCTCGGTTACCAGTAGCTGCCGTCCACGATCGCCCCATCCACCCAGCTCTGTAACACTGCTGGCACTGCTCAGCCTCATCGTGCCATCTGGAGCCTTCTTCCTCAGCTTCATTGCCTTGATTTGGTAATTTCCCAAGCGGGCTAGTTTATAAAACTTGTGATTTATTTGAAGTCAATCATTTAAAAGATGCATCCAGAGAAAGGCACGCTTGTGCTTGGAATATTAAATTCCTAGTATGTCTTTGTAATTCATATTTATGAAAACTGCTCCTCACAAAGCGGCATGAGAGCTAGAGATGAAAGCAAACACAATGCAAGGACATAGAGGATTTATCCAGACAGGACAGTTATGTCCTTCTTTTCTCTTGAGTACTCCCCCACGATTTGACATCTGGTCTTTAGTGGGCAGACTGGAGAAGAGAGGGCCCAGCTGATGCTGTGCAGCAGGGAGAGACACCTTGATCATGCTCTCCCAGCAGTGCCTACAGCTCACAGAGGCAGCCTGAGTTTTACTTTCTGCTTTCAAACTCCAACCTGACAAGCATCACAGATTTGGTAAGGAAATCTGTGTCTCAGTGGAACTGGCAGTGTTTTCAGGTGCAATCACAAATTCTAGTTTTATTCCCCAAATTTTCCCAGCTAGATCAGATATTTGCAGCAGACAAACTTGTATCACTGTTCTCATGTAACAGATACGTAAGCACAAGTGTAAAGGTCTACTTAAATGTTTCAGAGCTGCAGACAAGACAACAGGAGTTCATCCCCAAAGCATCAACTTTTAGACATACAAAGGGGATCTTACTCTACTGTAACTCATGAACTAAAGCAGCAGCAAATTTGTGGCTGTTGAAGGCAATTGCTGAGGGAAGTGGTGTCACAGAGTCTCCCATCAGTAGAAGCCACTTGGGTTTGATCTCTGGTTAGAGGAAACAGCAGCAACTCAGCCACTCTCTGTGACTGCAGAGGAGGGCGATGAGTCTGCAAAACAACTTACAAAACATCTGATGCTTTTGATAACGAGCCCAGCTCTGTCAGGGATGTGCAGGTTCAGTGCCCTAGGAGAAGGTGCATGAGGTCAGGAACAAGAACAGACTGTCTGCGTTTAATCAGAAGAATTAGGCTGAACTAACCCACGCATTTCAGAGAAATTCACTTGAGTGAAGCCAGCCTTGTACCCATCGCCTGTCCTCTCTTCACCGTTGCTCTGCTCACTGATTGGAGCTTACTGAACAAGGAAGATAAATTGCTTGCGAAAAAAGAGATAATAAATTGCAAGTAAAAGGGCAGGCAAGAGCTAGGTGGGAGCATTTCCTCTCTCATCCCTGCAAATTGCATCCACCTCATTTCCTTCGCAGCTTGCAGGGAGCAGTTGTGCATTGTAGCAGTGACAGCAGAAACCCTTCCTACCCCCAAGGGTGATGGGGGGGTCATGATGTTTGAATTTCCTGCACAAGGCTCTTTCTCTTGCTGCCATTCTAGAGACATCCTCTAAAGAGGAAAATGGAGAGAATGCTTAGTACCAGGGAACACCAAAGGACAAGTAGCTAGAAAACCAAAAATATCAAGGATTCTTGGGGTTTATGTGTTGGTATTTAAAAAAAAATATATATGGTAGAATTCCTTCTGTGAGAAAAAGTTTTATTCTTTTTCCTCCCAAATTTAGGAAGACTCAAAACAATCATCATTAAATGACTTCTTGAAGAACTCAAGGTTTTTTTCTCCCCAAAGGGTAAATAAGGGGATAATTGATGTAACAAGAGACATCTGTAAACAACCTGCAAGTTGAAATGCTTTCTATCACTTCTGCCACGAGAATATTATTTTCCTAGAAACCTCTTTCCATAGAGTATTTTACATTAAGTTTCTGCCTCAAAGCTGTTTCTTGTGTGGAATTAAAGCAAATCAAGTTACACATTAGCCTCTGTCTTTCAGGACACGTGCACATCACCGATTTCAACATTGCCACCATGCTGACTAAAGAAATACAAGTCACCACCATCGCTGGCACAAAGCCGTACATGGGTAAGCACCACCACCACCACGTTCTTGACTTGCCATTTTACAGGCTTGATTTAATAGCTGCAATGGGATACAGAAGAAGTCCTTGTTGATGTTTTCCTGGTATGTGCCTTCAGTTCACAAAAAAAAGTGCATTTTTAGGGAGATTTTTATCGCCAGGCAGTAGCACAGGGCTAGTCCCAGGCACAAAAACTTTCCAGGCAGCTGAAGGAATGCACAGAGGGTGTTTCCCTGGCACCAAGTGACTCTGGAGTGGGGATCACTCCACAGCAGCCTTAGGTCAGCTGGAGGAACAGCTTTCATGAGCAAATCAACACATAGAAGGAAGACACACAGTGATTACTCCCTACACAGATGTCTTTTTCCCCAGGATTCCAAAAACTTTCCTGTTTTTTTTCTTTTCTTCTTTGCAAGGGGAGTGTATTATGTTCACTTACTGTCTAAATCCATGAAGCAGCTGACTGCAGACAGCAGGAGACACACTTGACACTTATCACACAAGCAGAGTTAATAAACATAAAGCAAAACAACCTAACGTACCTGGTAGGAGCTGGAGCCGAAGCATGCAGGTAATGAACCAGAGAGAAATATCCTGAGATGATGCCAAAGGAACCCTTATGCAAACATGACACAGACAAGTCTTTTTAACCATAAATTCAACTTTCCTAATTGAAACAAAAACACTCAAAAGCGTTTCTACACAGCTAACACAACTCTCTCCTTTCACTTACCCTGACACTGTCCCTCAGACCTAAGCAATACCCACTCCCCACAGCTGCTGTTCAGCCAGAGCCTTTGGGGCAGCCCCCAGGACTCTCCTTTTATCAAGATCACCTGACCTTTCACCTTTGCATCACCAGTGCAATCATTTTAAAGAGGAGAACCTGCATGAAAAGAAAGTGTTGAGCCCAGTGGGGTTTTTTGGAGCAATTTTTGCCTTGAAGCTTTCACAAAAATCCTGTGATATTTTTTCTCTCTCAAAAGGGAAGTTTATTGGCTAAGAAAGGGCATTTCAGCCTGTGCCTCCACCCACTTCCTGTAAAGCCAGTAACTCCTCCTAGAAAGCTGTGGCTCTCAGGCTTCATTGTACTCACAGTTGCTTTTCCCAGACCTGGGTGCAGTTGGCACTGTGTCTGCAGTTATGCTGTATGTGGATGCTCCTGCCGAGCTGCCTCCATCCGTGGTGCCAGATTGAAGTGCTTTAAATATGAACAGAGAGATGAGTGGGAGGAGAACAGCTTCCCGATGTGAACATCCACTGAGCACTAGTGGAGTGCAGAGAGGCTTTCTGGGGGAGGTGAGGAGATCCTCAGGCCAGTTTTATGTCTAAATTCAATGAATTAGTGTTAGTCCTTATTCCAAAGCGCATTTACTGTGGGATAACAGGCAAGTCCTGTGTCAGCAAAATGAGTTTATTCTTTTTAGGATCTGAGGGCAGAGAAGCATCGAGCGATCCCTATGGAGGAGCCCATGGGGCTCTCGGGTGCCCCAGCGAGCAGGAGCACAGCAGCACTGGAAGGGGGTTATGCCAGGACAGTTGGAGTTTTAGTGTTTTGTACCATGTAGGAAATTAATTGGGCCTGGTGAATTTCTCAGTGATTACAGAAGTTACATAAAAAGTGTTCTGTAACCCCAATGAATTGGGTTGTCTTTAGGGAACATTAAACATTCCAGTTACAAAGGTGAGAGCACACCTGTTTCTCAAGGCCATCTCATCATTTACACACATTAATCAATTAAGTTCTGTAACAGTCCATTGAAGCAGAAATAATATTGACAGTCCCATTTCTCCGGTGGGGAGAGCAAGGCTCAGAGGAGCTGAGCGCTCGTTTGGGCTTTAGCACAATAGAAAATGGTTCCATACCCCGCTAATTGCACCTGCAGTTGGTCGTCAGGGTTTCAAGGTGTATCTGTTGCCAGGGCAAGCAAATATCTGGGCTAAGCTGGTGTGCAGGGAACTGGGTCAGGCCTGGCTCCCACAGCGACAGTGCTTGGTGCCGAGCAGGACATGGCGTCGGCTGGGCAGCCACAGGGAGCAGCAACCGCGGGCTGCATGGAGCTGGTTGTGGTGGGGATGAGATCGGGGTGTTTTGCACACACGGGGGTTTGCTCCGCTCTCCACACTGAAGCTCCTTGCCATGGGGTGTTTCTGCATTGCGAGGCTGAGCCAGCAGACAGGAACCTGACAAAGACCAGAAGATGAACTGCTGCAAGGAAACCCATGCGCCCCGACTCCTGTCCACCTCAACTGTGTTTTGGTAAAGGACCAACATACCAGTTTTGAGGAAAAAAATCAGAAATTATTGAAGGCTTGGTAACATTGTGCTGATTTGTGTCCTAGGCAGAGCCGCAGGGTGCTGCCTGCCGTGTGGATCAAGCACTCTGCGTGGCTCATTTCCAGTCGAGATGGCAGCAAAGCAAACTTTCCTCTTTCTGTATTTCACAGCACCTGAGATGTTTAACCCCATAAAACCCACCGGCTATTCCTTTGCTGTGGACTGGTGGTCACTGGGAATCACTGCCTACGAGCTGCTCAGGACCCGGGTACTGTGCACGCGGCTCCTGTCTCTGTCTGTCCATCTCTGTCCTTAAACATTCTGTTGGAAAGATTAATACCTGAGAACAGGGATGACAGAGCCGAGCTAAGTTCAAGGCTTTACAGGTTGTTACAGCATAGGAAGCAGAAATCTCACCTTCACTGGGGTTCTTGTGATCATATCTATGAGTTCAGGGAAACTGTTGCAACCTGGGACTGGGAACCCTTCCTGGGACATTATGTTTTCAGCTGATTTGGATAGAGGTGGGAGAAATCCTGCTCCTTTTCACTCATGTTGTCTCCAACCTGAGAGAAGGACTGAAAACAATGACACATTTTACAGGGAATATTGGGAACGCTCTAACAACAGCACTATACATAAAAAAAATCCTTTTGATATCGAGAAGGCCAAGCGAACACAAGCTGGATAATGACAGTAACTTTGGGGTTTTGACTCCTCTGCTGTTGTTTAAATATCTAGGTATTATCAGTATTCTTGCTGACATTGTTTTGTTTATTTCAACTGAGCTATGATCACATAGGGAGAGATTTTTGACAGGAGGCTTGGGGAATGCATGAGATTTTGTTTGAAGCTTTATAAAAAGCTTTCTAATCTAAAATGATTTCCTAAGGAGTCTGAAAAACAAGACAAATTAAAATGCTTTCCTTGTGGTGTTTTCCACAGAGGCCATATCATATTCGCTCCAACAATTCCCCAACTGAAATCGCTCACGTGTTCAAGACGGCAATGGTGATGTACCCGGCTGCGTGGTCCACAGGCATGGCCTCGCTCATCAGGAAGGTGAGAGCGGCCGCGGCCAGCACAGGGCTGGGACCTGCTGTGTCTGGGTGCCAGCTGCGAGCTGCCAAGCCCTTCTGTCATGCTTGGCAGTAAATTGTGGGGGAGTCGCTGCGAACTGTGTCCAGAGCCAGTGTCAGTGACCTTCAGATGGTGCCACGTGATAAATACCCAGCCTTCAGTGTTGTAGCTGCGCTGAGGCAATAACCAGCTGCTCTGCTGTGTCCCAGAGAGACGGGATGGGGCTTGGTGCTGGCGAGCGCCGCGCTGCTAATGCAGCTCTTCTGAGCACACTTGCAGTCTTTGCTTCCAGAGTGTCTCCCAAAACTTTGTCTCTCTGGAATGATCTAGCTTGGAAGTAGATATTAACACATGTCAATAAATTTGGCAAAATGATTGCCTATTTTTTTTAATTATTTTTAAAAAATATTTTCTTCAACAATGAAAAGATTTGCAAGAAGTGCTGATACTACTGAACTCCTTTGATGTCATGTGGTTTATGCACCCCGTAATTATTTTTTTAACAAAACTCGTATCAAAATTGCTTTAAAATCATTGGTGAAATCATTTTGAAGCTGAAATAATGTTTGAAGTGAAGCCATATGTTCAACAAACAAAACTCCTGCTTGACAGTGTCAGATGCTGTTCGTACATAGCAGCAGCAAAGCTGACATATCAAACCCTGCATGACAGCACTACCTGCAAATATGTAAAGTATGTAAAGTGTAGGCAATAAAGTAGCCCTTAATATAGCTTTCATCTGTTTTTTTGTTCTATATAGTAGGTAGAACTATTTTGTCATCTCTAATGAAATATTCTCAAAGCTTTAATGAAAATGAGACATCAATTCTCAGCTGAGACACAATTATGGCATCTTTCCGAAGAAGAAAATTGAAGAATATCTCCATTTGCTTAAAATTAAATGGAGCTATTATTTCATTAATCCAAACAGTAGTACAGGGATATTTACTGCAAACCAGCAATGGAGACAGAGGCCGCAGTGTCCCCAGCGCTGCTCCTCATCACAGGCTGTGGCTCAGCTGCCCCTGTGGTCCAGCCCAAACTGGAAACCTGTGCCTCGTGCTGAGCTGTGGCTGGCGAACCTTTGTCCCAGGGGCACCATCTCCTGAGTCCCTGGCTCTCCCAGCTCCCTCCCACCATGGGCAGAACCGGCTCTTTTTCACAAAGCAGCCGCTAGCAGACAGGCAGACACTGAAAAGTCCAATGGTCATTCACCTGCCCCAGCCGTGGCCTGGAGTAACTGCCACAGACACCTCCACGTGTACCTAAGCTCTGAGTGCCCACCTCAGGGTCTCACCTCCTCACTCTTCCATTTAACTCTCGCTGCAGTTGCTTGAGCCGAACCCAGAGAAGCGTTTTTCTCGTCTGAAAGATATCCAGGAATTCCCATACCTGTCAGATGTGAACTGGGATGCTGTTCTCCAGAAAAGGATAGTTCCAGAATTCATTCCCATGGTAAGGCAATTTGAACTGAAAAGGTTCTCAGTGTGCCTGGGTGCTATACACTGCAGCCCGATCATTCGCCTGGCACCAGAGCGTGGGGAGTTCTCACCGATTCCCACAAGAGCATCAGGTGTTGTAAGGGGCAAGCGAAAAAAGACGCAATGGCAAAATTTTCACTTTCCTGTGGGTGTAATAAAGAAAGAATAAGCATAGAATGGTTTGGATTGGAAGGGACCTTTGAAGGTCATCTAGTCCAACCCACCAGCAGTAAGCAGGGACATCTTCAACTAGCTCAGGTATGGCTGACTGCAAAGTGTGGGTGCCCCCACATTGATCTGCTCTGTTTATAATATTCCCAGAATTTCTGGATGCAGAACCGCT
This sequence comes from Baryphthengus martii, assembly GCA_013396935.1. NCBI lineage: Eukaryota > Metazoa > Chordata > Aves > Coraciiformes > Momotidae > Baryphthengus > Baryphthengus martii. The sequence goes on along the minus strand of VWZK01012980.1, from coordinate 294,656 downwards.
CTTACAGGCTCTGGACTGTCCATGGCCTGCCAGGTGGAACGCAGGCTGGCAGTGCTTGGAGCCATTGTTAGCAGCCCAGAGATCACCCACCGTTTTATCATCACTGTTTCTTCCTGCAGTGACTCTCCCTCACCATCCATTGGTCATAATCAAATAACACACACAGTAGATTAGCATTTCTGATCCTTTTTTAACTGGCGTAAAACAACACACAAGTAACATAACCCCCATGGAAGATACTCCAAGGGCTCCTATGTGCAGTGTTACTCCAACTGTTTTTCAGCCAAACAAAAGTTGGGCTAACCTACTAATATTTGTTACTTGTCTGTGTTTCCCCCCATTGTTGATTTTCTCTGGGGTGGGTGTACACATATTGCTTTAAATCCAGTTTTGCAGCGGCACAGCCCAGCCAAGACACCCCGTCCTTGCTGCCGCTTCAAAGCAGCCAAAGGGCAGAACAGAACCAGTGAGCACACAAAGAGCAATTGTCACACCCTGACAATGTCCCCTGGCTGAAGGAACTGCTAAAAACGTAAGAAGTACAGCAGGTGTTCTGGCTACATTACTGCAGCAGTAATTAGTTTAGTTTTGACAAAATGCAGCTCCCAGATGCAGTCCAATTTATGTGAGACTCTTTAAGACAGGCTCTGATCAAGTAAAGCCACCTCTGTCTCCCCTCCAGAAAGGCAGACTGAACTGTGACCCAACCTTTGAACTAGAAGAAATGATCCTAGAATCCAAACCTCTTCACAAGAAGAAAAAGCGCTTGGCTAAGAAGAAAGACACCAGCAAAGGCAATTCCTCCCAGGTGAGAGCAAGCAGGTACAAGCATGTGGTCAAGCAAGCCTCTCATTTTCCAAGAAAGCTGCTTGCCATCTAGCAAGACCACAGTAAACTATTTAAACAGACCATTTTTTTCCCTTGTAACCAACTTTTCCACATCTTCCCTTTGGTGGAAGACAGCATGTGTATGTACCCCTTTTGTACAAGGAGAGTCTTAATGTCTTAGCATTCTCCCCACTGCAGAGCACAAGGTGCTCTGTACCAAAAGATATCTCTACATGTCCTTGAAATCATCCTGGTGATGTCTTTCTGAGTCAACTGTGAATTTATTCCCTATCTCTGTATTTTTCTATTTGAATGTGAAAGGCCTGCCATCTTCAAAAGCACCTTGAGATGCTCCAGAGGGACTTCATTGTTTTCAACAGAGAAAAGTAAGTGCTGGTGCAGAGGCAGTGTAAGAGACTCTGGCCCTTGGCAAAGCTTCTGACAGAGTCAGGTTTGGGGCTGTCTTTGCCAGTGCTATGGGTGGGGGTTAGGAGCTTAGTAATGAGAGCAGGTACTGGGGATTCTGGCTGATCTGTCATCTGCTGGAGACTGATGTGTTTCTGTTCCTGAGGTGGGATGTGAGCCCACGGCCATGAGCTGTGTGAGTGGCCCCATTTGTGCAGGCAGACTGTGACCAGGGAGCTGGCAGGGAGGCTCAGGGCTGTGGGGTCCCTCACAGCTCAACCATCCCTCTCTCTCCCTAAGGGTCAGAAACCACCACAACGACACCCAGGAGACCAGGGCACTGGCAAAAAGCAGAGGCGCATCCAAGGAGAACAACCAGAACAACAACCTCTGAGAGCAGCTGGCGCTGTCTTCTTGGGACCAGCGCACACCCACCCACCCTCCCTCCTTCATGACACGGGGCCACCAGACCCATGCTGCTGCCCGGACACTGCCAACAGCCAGGGCAGGGCAGCCGGTGGGAGCTGGGGCACCACTCCCTCTGCCTTCCCCCTGCAGCCTGTGGCTTCTAGGCATGGGGGGAGAGCACGTGGGTGCTGCCTCCTTGATTTGCCATGGTCTGTTAGACTCAAATCCCATTATCTTGCTTTTCTTGGTGGCAGGAATGTAACCACGTAAAAACGGATGAGAGAGCAGTTTTGGCTTGACTGGCCAGCGTCCCAGCCCTTATAGCTGCCTGGCATCACCAAAGGGTTCCTGTCATCACAGCACCAGTCCAGGTGGTTGGTCCCACAACAGCACTGTGAATCTAGGCTCGGTGGAGGTCGGGACTACCCCCTGGGCTCACAGCTGGTTGCTCCACATGGAAGAGGCTGTGCTCGGCTGCAGGGCCTCCATCAGTGTGTAGCGACAAAGGTGGCCTTTGTTTACAGATGCCTCCCGTCAGCGTGGGCACGGAGAGCTGGGAGCAGTGATGAGCTCCTTCCTTAGCTGGGGGGAGACAGCAAAGGGTTCCTGTCCATTCACCCCCCCTCCATGCTGGTTCCTGTACCCATTTCTCACAGAGCAGGGCTGGCATGGTGGGTACTCAGCACACGCAGACACATGTGGACTGAAGAGGTGACAACCAGGCACTGGCGAATAACCGTCATCCAGATACTTTTCCAGGTCAGCATGAAAAAAAACATTCCCATCACTGTTGCCAACTCACTGAATCTCATGGAGTTTGGCTTCCAACACCAGAGGTAAATACAAATGTGCATTTTTAATCTTTGTACCACTGAAATAATGCTTGATTTAAGCAGCTACTGTTTGCAGGAACAGACGTGCTCCTGGTGCAGTCTTTGCCAAGACTGAGATTGGCCGAAGCATGTCTGTTACAGTAATGCTGGGAATGATGCTGTTGTTTAAATGCTTGGGCAGAGCTGAGGTTTCATCTCCTTATTTGACATTTTTCCTATTCTCAGCAATATAATTAACATGTGATGAACCGTTTGCTTCCCATTTACCCAAAGGTGTTCTTTGTATCCCCTGTGCCTTCCTGTCTTTCTCTCTCACAAATTCTGACCAACTCAAAAAAAAAAAAATCTGAATAAAACCAACAGCAAATGAAAGACTCCTCCCGAGATGATCAAAAGTCAGTGGTACTTCTGGGGTCACTTGCACAGCAAGGCACAATAGATATTCCTCCTGCCTGGAGCCCACTAGGACTTTACTGGATGCTCAAGTCTGCTTTTCCCCTAGCTGAAGACATTGAGACACCCTCTGCCCATGGCGCTGTGTGCTCACTCTACTAACTGACACAGATTGTGTGCAGCAGGCTTCCCAGCAGCTGTCACTGCTGCTTCTGATAGTCTGACACAGGAATAATCCCCCTCTCACTCACCTGGCAACTGCTGTCTTGTTTTGGGAAACGTGTGGCTTATGGATGTGCACGGGCAAGCAGCATCCCTGTGACTGCTGGCAGAGGAACATCTCCATTCCCTGAATCCAATGCAGCAGACTGACCAGAACGTCCTGTCTGCTTGTTCCACCTGTGCAGTGGCATGTAGTGGACATCCCAGCACCAAGCAGCAAAGTCACAGTTCATACCTAAAAATAAGCTTCAGTTAGGTGTCTTCCACTTTCTGGTCTCTCCTGCAGTGGTGGTGGGGTGTCCCACTGCTGGCAGCTCCCGAGCTGGCACATGACCTCGCTCTATGAGTGAGTTTACTGCTGCCGTGCAGCAGCCCCACCTTCTCCTGCTCAGACCAGACCAGGAGCTTACCATGAATAGCGCTGTATGGCTGGGTCTCCTCTCCCTGATGAAAATATTTCTTGCGGAAATGCGTCTCCTCTCCGTGCTGGAAGCATCTCTTGAGGGGTGTGGTGGAACACACCTGTGCTGCAGAAAGGCCAAGCAGGACAGTCCAACGTGGTCATGATGGGGTCCATACAGGGCCCCAGCCAGGCCCCCTCCTGCTGCCTCTGGGGGACAGATTCTCTGGGAAGTCTGGTTTATGGTGGATGATGCTGGGGGATTCCCCACTCTGCTCCCTCTGTGCCGAGAGCTCTGGTGTTTTCCTCTGCACTTCCACTGCTGGCTCCAGCCTCTCTGGGACAGCTTCTGAACTACCTTCACCCATCTGGCTTTTTGTTTTTTTTTTACAGTAATTTCTAACAGAGATGTGAGGAGCATCAAATGCAGTTATAGGTCCTGATGTCTTTGTTAGCAAGTCCATTTGACAGCAACACGAGCACCTCCCCGGATTCCAGGAGAGCCTGTTCTGACTCACACTGCTCATCCTCTTCCTGGAGCAGAGTCGTGGCAGTATGGACCTTCCCCTCTGTAAACACAGACAAGCAGCCCCTCAGTTTGAAAGGCCTACAGCAGTTTCTTCTCTGTCACAAAGGTGTTTGGGGAAGGGGAAGTCAGTTCTGGGTGATGGCCGCGGGGAGTGGGGGCCACAACTCTCACTGCACAGGTACCCTGGTTTCCTCTGCCCCGTGGGTCGATGCGCAGCACTGCCATCATCTTCCGCACACTGTGCCTGGTGGCCGGGTTATCCTGCTCAGGTCAGGCTGTTGGCACAGGTGCAGCACAGTGTGCTGTGCACAGGGCTGGGGAGCGGGGACAGCAGCATCGCTCTGCTGCTAGTGTGGAAAAAGACAGCCGGGAAAGCATGACCCCTTTTCTGTCCAGGGAGCTGCAAAGCTGTAGCAGAATTAGTTCACCAGGAAGGGGTTTTCAGAGTCTTCAAAGGGAGTCATTACCATGGGAAAGCCACGTTTTCCCTCTAAGTCACAGCACACCATTAGTCCTGCTGTTTTTTCTCTCCCCTTCCCCAGCCATCCCCACGTTCCAGTAGTAGCCCTGCTGAGTGGGGTGGGGGTCTCTACGTCTCTGCCCTCAGAGAGGCCAGTTCCAGGGAGGCACCTGCAGCACTTCCCATTGATCCTCTGCTCTTTGCTCAGTCCTAGACTGGGGCAGGCACGGTCGAGAGGGACTGTGTCGCCAGTTGTACCTGTACCCAACTCAGAGCCAGCTACCATCATCCCGCTCTGGTGTGCGCAGTGCAGATTCAGGCACCATAAATGTGTTTATCTGGGGCTCCAGAGAAGGAAATTGGCCCTGCCTCTCACTGGGAAAAAAATCTACTACTGCATAAATACCATTGTACTGTCTGACCAAAAAAGCCAAAACCTCAAGAACTTAAATGGCAAAACCACTACATGTTTAAATTCCCCGAAGACCTCTAAAACCATCTCTCCTTTCCCCTCTTCCTCTGTAAACAGAGGCACAGCCACTGCTTAATCACTACCAGGCAACAGGAAAAAAAATCTTTAATTACTTGATAGTGGAACTTCACAAGACTAAGTATGAAAAGCCTTCCTCACCCCTGGCACAACTATTCTGGCACGGTCCTTAAGGACGGCTGCACGGACAACTTGTCCTGTCTGAGTTGCAGGCATGTAAAAATAAGTATTTCAAGGTCAAATATTTAAGGAAGAGGGGAAAAAAAGTGTATTTATATAGCACAGCCTGAATTGACACTTAATTTTGTAATATTTAAAACAATTGAGCAGTCTTTTTGCATGCTTTGCAAGCTTTAGAAGGCAGTGACCCTTGGTTTGATAAACATCACTTGATAGAAGGGGAACATTTAACTCCCCACAAAAAAACTGCCTCCAAGCCAGCCCCAGCTGGGACGCCCCGAACACCGAGCCTGGGCAGCGCCACACGGAGTTGGTTGCTGTCACCGCTCAGCTGGCAGGTGCAGCTCTTGCCGGGCATTAACAGCCCACAGTGACCAGGTCAGGCTGCAGCCAGAGACCAGACAGAAAAACTGAACAGGCTTTGACAAGCGTTTGCAACGTGCTGTTTTGCCAGTACCTTTGTTTCAGCTCCCCCAAACCCGTGATGCCCACAGCAGCGAGCACCGCACGGTTTGCACCTGACAGCCCATCCCTGCACCGGCTCCAACACAGCCCAGAGCCCTTCTTGGCCCCCGCTGCTCCGCTTGCCCGCAGGACACAGCTTCTCACCACCTCTACCCAGCAGCAGCAGCCCAAGGAAGAAAAGACACCAACGAGCAAAGTGAGTTGTTTGAAGGAATAACTTTTTTTTTTTAATAAAGTGTACAAAGTAGTAAAACTCCTGACACGAGGCGCTGTGACGGCTGTTACAGAGATGATTCGCGCTACCCCCAGGCCTTGTGGTGAATTGCCAACGAGCGTTGGGAGGAGATGAAAGACATGAACACTACACAGACCCACCCGCCCTGCCAGCCCCCCTGAGCCTGCCCTCCCCATCGCACACCACACCTCCGGCCAGTACTCCACACCGGGTGGTCCCAGCTGCCCACACCACGGCATCCCACACGCCTTCAACACGAACACCACACTGAACCGAGCGACCTGTCTGAGCAGCATGCATACAGAAAGGAAGAGTTAAAACACAACCCGACCAAACCCACAACAACAACAGAATTTTAAGGCTATGCATAAAACAAAATGAAGCAGTATCTTTAAAGCTAGGTAGCAAGTAGCATTTGTGAAACATAAGGCTTGAGGCTTATTGATTCTTCAGAACAGGTTTATTTGTTTTTCCTTCTTAAACACCAATGTACCATTTTTCTTCCTTTGCTTGAACAGGGATAGTGTTTCCTTCTTGGCAGGGACATTTAGCTCAGAGAGGTGATGTTGGAGCGGCCTCCCGGGGGCGCAACGATGCGCTTGCTCGCTGAGCGAACGCCTTCATCGACCTGGGTTCCTGGGAGAGGACGAGAAAGCACAAAGGGAAGGGGGAAAGCGCAGTTAAGAGCGTTTTCTTCACAGGACTGAGCAGTCGGGCAGCCTGGGGTCTCGCCAAGGGGCCTCCCAAGGCTGTCTACAGCAACCTGCTCCCTCTCCAACTCCAGTAACAACCCCAAGAGCACCAGTGGCTTGAACATCTCTGTAGATGCTCCTCCGTGAACGCTGCAAGAGCGGGGTCTGACACCGTGCTGGCACCTCCACAGTCCTTCCCGCTCCTCCTGCATGGTGCGGCAGGGTGGAGAGCCAGCTCTGGCCACATCCCTTAAGGGTCACACAGGGTCCTCCCCAGCCAGTGCTCAGCTGGCCCCAGATCATGTCCCAGCTGCCCCCCACCCCAGGCCAGGAGCTGCAACAGCGTGGCCAGTGGCCCTGCACTCTCCCAGGGTGGCCGCGCACGTTCACCTGACAGGCTGAATCCAGACTGATGGAGGTTCCTGACGGGGGGTGTCTGACGTGTTGGGGACCCCCGGGTCGACCCCGCAGGGGTGCCCCCCTTGGGGGTGGTGGTCAGGTCAAACACAGGTCCGTCATACATGCCCCGGGGCACGGCGTGCATCTCCGCCATCTGTCACCGGAGAGGATAGTGACATTTCTCTGCTCCTAGGGACCATCCTGCTGTGGCAGCATCCCACTCCAGTGATCCCTGGCTCCCCAGTCCCATGGCAGAGGGAAGGCACACCGGCAGCCCTGGGCCCCTCCATCCTGCACACCCAAGACCTCCCTGCAGCCTGGGGGAGCCTTACCACCCACCTCCTGAGCGACAGCCTCCCTTCTGCCCCACCCTGCAAAGCGTGCAGAGCCCGCTGCACAGGTTTATGCTGTGTGGATGGGGAGGAGAAGGCCATTTCAGCCAGTCTCCTCATTTTTAACTCAGCACTTCCCTCCAGGGCAGGCATCTCCCACTGCTGACCCAGCCGAGCATCTGCCACCAGTGGTGCCACATCATCCACACTAAGGTCACAGCTCTCTACCCAAGTCTGACCTACCACAACTGCACATTCAAAACACACCAGTTTGCAGCACGTTTTCCAGGGTCAAGCAAGAACAGCCAAGGAAAACTAGTCAGTTATTAGGGAAAAGGGCAATTTGGCCTAATGGAGTCCCAACTCTGCATCCTGGCACCCCTCTCTCCTCACCTTCCTCCTGGCTTTGATGCGCTTGTAGACATAGTCAGGGAAAGGGCTGCTGGGCAAAAAGCGCCCAGTGCCCTGGGTCACGTGCAGGTTGCCATCCTCCAGCATGATCTTTCCTTGGCATATGACAACCAGTGGGGCCCCATGGAGCTCCATCCCTTCAAAGATGTTGTATTCAGCCACCTGCAGCAACCAGGGGGTGATGGTCAGGAAGACATGAGCACAACCTGCCCAGCTGGAGTCACCAGTGCTGGGAGCGGACCCCTCTCTAACAGCCTTGCCTGACCCAGAGGCCTCCTTTAGTTCACCAGTCCATCACACTAAGAACCCACCAGAGCTCCCATCATGAACCAGAACCTGCTGCTTCAGAGCTCGGTGTGAGCAATAACTCCAAGAACACAGGAGGCCAGGAGCCAGGCTTGATGTAAGCCACAAAGCACACCAGCTAAGCCAGGAAAAATTTGTACCTGCAAGAGGAGCCCAGATAAGGAGAAATGCATGTCCTGACACCTGTGTGGGCCAGGCTCAGGAGAAGGGCAACAGAGCAGAGTGAGAAAAGGCTCCATGTGCAGAGCTCAGGGCTCACAGACCTCCCACCCTACCCTCACGACCGGCAATGCCCAGAGCGTGGTCTCAGTCCCTGCTCCTCAGGGCCCAGAAGGGCCAGGCAGCACCACACTCCCAGCGGCCAGACAGCCTGCACACACTGCTACTCCCACTCCCTAGCATTCCCATGGGCAAGCAGAGGACTTACAGACTGATGGGTTTTTGCTGTGACAATTTTCACTGCATCAGGATCCCATATAACCAGGTCGCTGTCCGAGCCCACTGCTATTCTCCCCTTCCGTGGGTACAGGTTGAAGATCTTTGCAGCATTAGTACTTGTCACAGCCACAAACTGGTTTTCATCCATCTTTCCCGTGGCCTGCTCAGACAAAAAGAGAACTGAGCACTCTTTTGTGGAAAGGCAGAGTAAGAGCCCCGGTAGCACCCGACTCGCCCACACAAGCCCCGCGCCGAGTCCAGAACGCTGCGGCTGATCCTGCTGTTAATGCCAAACAGACAAAACTAGGGGCACAGTCACAGTCCCTGGCTGTTCACCCCGAGCCTGTGACAGCTGCTTCTCCTGCTCTGGCTTGTTTTGACTCTCAAGGCCAGAGAGGAGACTGGCAGCTGGGTGCCCATCTCTGCAGGGGTGGGAACACGGGTGTTTGAGGTGCCCACCAAGCCTGCCCACTCCACCCTCTCCCTGGCGGGGCTCTTACCACTGCCTTGTCCCAGATGATAGACATTCGCTCCTCTATGCCGTTGGTCCCTTCCGGGATCGCTGTGAAGTTGTCTTTTCCAATCGCTTTCTGTGCGGTGCTGAACGTACAGTGGGCACTTCCCGAAACCTGCAAATCACCACTGCGGGGGGTGGCAACAAAAGCATTGTCAGTCATTGCACAGTCAGACAACAGCAGGGACACAAGGGACATGGATCTCTTCTGGGCACAGCAGCCTCCAGCTCAGTTCTATTTCACTCTGCACCCTCATTTTTACAGCCTCTCAGTTTGAAAAATTCCACCTGACTCAGCCCCCACCGTGGCTGCGTCACCAGGGTATGGGGGCAAGGGAGCTGTGTCAGGCCACGCTGCCTGCCTGGGGCATGGAGTATCCTGCACACGAGGGGAGTTAACAGCTTGGCTCCCAGGAAACAGGGCGACCTTTGTATCAAGCCCAAAGGTGTCTGTCCATACCAGACTCCACCATTTGCTCTAACACAAAGGGAAAAAAAAAATCCCAGTGCGAGTCAGAAAAGACATTTCTGGCAGTTTGTTAGGTCTGCTCAGGAATACAGCCTCTGCCCTGTGGGGAGGAAGGGGCCTCTCCACCCAAGGACTGTCCCCTACAGCCAGCCCTTTTGTTGTGTACAGCCGGCTCCCACACCCCGACGGGCACGTGCAGCCCTGCCCTGTCCCACCGGGAGCTCTAGGAGAGGGAATGTGGCTGCACGAGCAAGCTTATGGGGGGCTGAGCCTGTGGGCTGCCCACTGCTCGCACTGCCCACCTTCCCCAGAGAGGAGGGCACCTCAGCCTGGCTCCAGGGCTCTGGTTGACATGTCTTGCCTGACAGGAGCTCACTGAAGGCTCTTCTCAACCCTGCACGGACACTCACAGCATGAGCTGAGCTGCCAGCAGCGCAGACAGAGAAGCTGCACTTGTAAGTGCAGGCTGGCCCAAGCCGCAGCCTCTGTGCTGCAGCACTGCTGCAAGAGCAAATACCCGCCACGGCCACTCCTAACTCTGACAGTGGGATGGAGATAGTCAGGGCTCCCTCGAAGCAGGAGGCCTCTCCAGGCGGCCCAGAAAAGCTTCACTGCAGTGCTCTACAGCGGCTGCTGCCCGGCGCTGCATGCAGACCCATCCTGCTCCTGACGATGGCAGAGGGCAGGAACAGGCAGAGCCAGCGAGCTACCGACAGGCAAGGCAGGGCCAGGAGCTGCCCACGGCTCCCGGGAAGCCACCTGGCTGCTGCTGGGCCTTTGAGGAGCAGTGGACAAGCAGTGGCTGGAAAGCCATCGCTGCTGGGCAAAAGGAAGCAGAGCAGCGCAGGCCAGCTTCCAGTGATGCCCGCGAGCCAAGTGGCCTCGAGTACCCGGCTGTCGGACCAGCTGCACGTGAGCTCAGGACGGTGCGGACACAACAGCTCTGCTCAGGGCTGCGAATCAGCCCTAATCCACTGGTAATCTCCATCTTCCTCTGATAATTTCTGCCATATGTCTGACTGACTGTGCAGCCAGAGGCACAGGTTGATGACATAACATGCTTCCTAATCTCCACCAGATTTACCCCAGTGACAGAAAACAAGCCATCCAGCCCAGCTGGAGCCCCAGAGCCTCTCCTCCTGCTGAAATCTCATGGAAAACAGCGCAGGAAAGGTGTCAGGACAGACGCCGTGGGCTACAGGGACTCAGATTCTTGTGATTCTCCTTTGAGGTCTGGGGTAAACTTAAAGAGGAAGGGAAGGATTAAAAAGCCAGGTCAGGAGTTGGGCTCACTTCTCCCTGCCAGTCCCTAATATTCACACCTATTTCATACATCCAGACTGAGCAGATACATCTCTTGCTCCTTGACCACACCAGAATCCAGGATGCGCGGCATACGCAGACCCCAAATGCACTCGTACCTCTCCTACTCCAGCCATGGCATCTCCAACCTGGCACAACCCAGGTTTATCTTAATGTGCCCCTCTGCCGAGACACCTCTTACTGACCATCATCCCTTACTCATCTAGTCAGAGATGTTTCCAGCATTACTTCAAAGGTCATCTCCATTTACACCCCCTCGGTGTCAGTCACCCCCTGGCTAGCACAGGCCAGCCACCACGTGCAGCCTGACGCTCAGACACAGGGTGAGGAGAGCGCAAGTCACACGTGGTGTGTGGACAGGGCCAGCAACAAGCTCTGCGTCCCCAGCTGCTGCGCGTGCCTCGCCAGTGAGAGGATGGAGTGTAACTGGGAAAGGTCAAAGCAAATTGCTGAAGCACATTCATTGTTTGTGCTCTATTTTCAACAAATCCCTTCCTCATCCCTTTGCGTTCAGGGTGATAAAACCACCTACCATCCCTGTCAGATGTGCATGAGCTGCTCTGAAAGGCCTCCTGCACTCTGCAGGTTGTACCTCTGTCCACCTGCGCAGGCGTGAGAGAATGTTTACTTTGTATTCAACCAGTAGACCCCCACACCAGCTTTGTGACACTTGTAGCCCCCTCCACCTTCTTCTGCACCGCTGCACCCCAGACAGCTGGTCCCCACCTCACACGAGCAGAAGGGCTTCTCCAGCTCGGTGAATGCTTTCATTGGCAAGTCTGCTAGCTGGTCCTCATCTCTTTGCCTTCTTCAGAACATTTTAAATGGTTCATGATTACTTGCCATGGTATTTTTCTCATTACTGACATTAAGATTACAGTGCCTCCCCTGTCCTTCCTCTGCTCTCAGACACAAGCCGCCACAGCTCTGGGGCAGAGCCATTTCATCCATCAGCTCATTAAATAGCTACAGTGAAGTGGTTCTGGTTTGACTAATGTCCACACTGCCCACGTACTCGCTCTCTAACCTCTTCTTTCCCTATTTGAGGCCAGAGTCCACTCCTTCCTGCTGGCAGCATCGCCCAGCAGGAATGTCACTCACCTGGCCAGGAGGGAGTTGATGTAGTCAGGAGTTGTTGGGTCTGGGCTCAGAGGGGGAGAGACCACAAACGCCGCAGCCTTGGCCCAGTTCTTGCTCCAGTAGTGTGTCCCATCGGTCCCGAGACTGGCCGTAATCGGCTCACCAAACACCACATTGCCTGGAAAGGGGGACAGAAGGACGCTGTTTTGGTGGAGCCTGGAGCCGTTCCCTGTGCCACAGCACTGCCAACAGCCTAGCCTGACCAGAGGACACCCAGATCCATGTTGGGCTGTCCCATGCTGCCTGCGTGGACCTCAGGTGCTGGGGCAGCCAGAAGGGACAGCAAGGCCCATATCGGTGCCAGGGTGAGCGGTCTGGCAGAGCAGAGCTGCCCACCAACCTCCTTGTTTAGCAGCTCCTGGGGCAGGGGCACCCAGCTCCCTGAACGCACTATGCATGTGCCCACATGCACATGGGGAGTCCCTGCACTCCAGCACCAGTGACAAATGCAGGCTCCAGCCACTCGAAAAGGTACTCAGCTCCTCTGCCCTCCCTTTGAAGCGCTGGCCCCTCACAGCTTCACGCAGCAGCTCAAACCACTTGCACAAGGATCGTACCAGTCTCCTCAGAGAGCCCTTTAAAGCCACAGACAAACTGTGGTTTCTAAAGCACTGCTCCTGCCTGCAACCCACATGTTGATGTTACCTGATGTGACAATAGAAGGTGGCTCTACATGGCCTGGTGCACTGCGCCCCAGTGTCAGGTAAGTCCCTGAACTAACTGCTCCCCAGTAGAAGGGGACACTGAAGGCACAGTGGTGGTCTTCGCAAAACAACCACGAGGACATGGGGTCACTTAATCCCACTGCCCAGGATCCCAGCGGCAGGAGCAGGGCTGTGTGGAGCAGCCACTGCCACTCACCTTTTTTCCTGGCTTGTGAGATGAGGTCCGCAGCGCTTTTGCTCATCACTTTAGTCACATAGAGAGGACAGTTGGTCTGGCTGGCAATGGTGATGGCCCGGAACACGGCTTCTGCCTCCAGCTGGAAGAGAGAAAAGCACAGGGCTGCAGAGGAGCACTGGGTGGGCAGGGAGGAGTCCCTGCTCCTGTCAGCACTCCACGGATTGCTGCTGACACCTGTGCCCTTGCTCTTACCCTTGACACCCCGAGGGCAGGTTAATCAGGGAGACCAAGAGGGAAGTTTCAGCCTCCCAAGGGCCGGCCCAACCTGCAGGCTGCAGCCACACAAGGCTCAGCAAGGCAGCAGTGCCTGGGCCGTGCTCGGGGGCCAGCACAGACCTGCATCTGCCAGTTTCTCCACAGCCTGTTTCCAGCTCTCCCCACAGCCAGAGAAGCCCAGGAACTGCTGCCCACGCCGGGCAGTGTGGCTCACAGGCTGGAAAGGGGATGCCCTTCACACCACTTGCTGCTCCAGGCTCTCCAGCGGCTGCACTGGGTTTAACCAAATGTCACCCTGGCAACAGCCAGGGTTCGACCAACTCTGTGCCGGCATGATGCTCATGTCAGGATCTGGCCATCCAGGGATGTGGCTGCTGCTGGCCCAGCTTGCTGACACCTGCCCCACCTTTCAGTGCCCAGCTGCGAGCAGAGGGCAGATTTCCATCACAAGGGATATCTTTGGACTATTACATCAGCCCGCACTCAGCCTGAGCTCAGGCCCAGAGGTTCTCTGAGTGTTTGCTCTACAGTTTGGCTCAAGCTTCGGCATGAGAAAGTTTCAAACAGAAGCCTTAAAAAGCCAGTGTCCCATCAGGCAGCTCCCAGGGGAGGCGAGGGCTGCCAGCCGCAGTGAGCGCAGCACTGCTGGCAGCCAGGGAAGCTTCACTATCCCAGGAGCTGGAGACATAGACCCTGTGCCCAAACACACAGACGCCGCTACATCTCCTGTACCTCTGCCTGTCTATTTGCTGCATAGGGAAAAAGAGGCTTTTTTCTTCTGCTTAAAGACTCTTTAAACAGAAATTTAAACAAGAGAACATTTTCATCAGTGCACTTATGGGCTTGATTAGTTGATGTTTAACATGTGGACAGGAGCAAGCAGAGCCATCACTGAATACCCTTCACAGCAGGTCACAACCTGGAGCAGCACCATCATCTACCAAATCACCACCATCACCCAACACAAGAGCATGTCTTTAATCCTCACTGAGGTCCCTCCAGGTCAGAGCAGACCCACAGAGCTATGAACCACTCTCCCAATACTGTGCCAGGCATTATGGGGGGCAGCAGAGACATGTGTGCTCTACTTAACATCCTCTCAAGTAGAGTATGTCCTGGAAGAGGGACATTGTTTATTTTCAGAGGCAATGAGATCTAGATTTGGCTGAACAGACAGTATCTAGAGCCTTTTTGCTCTGTTCTCAGTTGCCTTATGCTTTAATGGCATTTCAAGATCAAACACTCAATGTTTTACCAGCATTGAACAAGAACCACCACAGTGCTGCCTTATGATAATAGGACAGTTCTTCAATCCTGGCACAAACACAGCATCCTGTAACTGCAGGTTAGCAACTCGTGGCAACAGGTCTAGAGCCACAGAAATAACTGGCAGTTTACACACAGAGGGACTCTGATCTACTGTATTTGACACTGAGTCTCTTCCTTGTACAGGAAAATGCTTTAGACTCAGCACTGTATTACACTGGGCTATGCATGTTGCCACCAGCCATAATACAGGCAACTTTTTTTTTAATTTAAGCTGACTGATTTTATTTCCAGGAAGACCCTGAAACTGTCACAGAACTGTCCCTGCATCCCTCTGCCTGGCTTTGCTGTTGTACCAAATTCCTATTGTTTTCTTCTTCCATGTGCTATGGAAAGTTAAAAGCACCTCTCAGCAGGGAGCTATCTCAAGAAAACCCATATAAAACTAGACTCAACATAGATTAATGGACCAAACAGAAAAATACCCTGCGAGCTAAAATTAGAAGTAATCTAATTAGTGTCTTGACAATGATTTGTAACCAGGGAATTTCCCCTCTCTTTCCCTCCCACTCTTTCCACCAATGGCTTTGTCCGTCTGATTTTCAAACACACTTTAGACTCTAAGAAGAGATTAAGCAAGAAGAGGCTGGAATCTATCTGCACTCAGATGTGAGCAGTGAAGAGGAACTAGATTCTCCTCAGGCCTCTCGCACACATATAGTGTCACCTATACTGGACAAATTCCCCCAGACCAGCCCCAAAAGCTGCTACAGCCGCATAGATTTTTTTTATTGATTGATTAAGTTCAGGGAGACTCAGCAGCCCGTGTCTAGGAGACCCAAGCAAGACTGAAATATGTTTGTCACAAATGTGCACCTCACTCCTTCCTGAGCTGATGCTGCAGAGGACAGTGTTGCTTGTCTGAGCGGACACCCGCAGAGGCATCCGCACGGACATGAACACGGTGCCTGCTTGGGCCCACTGTCGTGACTTGTGGGGGAAGCTCTTCAGAGCAGCAAGGCTGGTACCATTCTTCGCATCTTACCTCCTCAGGTCTGCTCAGTACGTGGCCCTCAGGGCCAGTTATTCCCATCTCCAACATCCTGGTTTGTTCCTAGGACATTGAAAAGACAGAGGGATGTTACGAGACTGTGAAACGATCAGCCACATAGCAAAGTAGATGCCTCCTGTGTGGAGCCCTTCCCTCAGGACTGCCACCAGCCCATGTCCTGTAGGACCACCATGCATGGTGAGAGGCTGCTGCACCCTCAAGGGGTTTACGAGAGAAAGAGGGAGGACAGGGAAATGGGAAGGCCTGGAGGGACTGCGGACACCGACTGAAACCTCTTTGATGAAACACGGTGTGGAGGAAAAAAGGGTACAAAACTCCCCAGCTCCATGTACAGCACTTGATGTTTACAGCCCCTTTCCAAGGCCTTCCCTGGGTCACTTTCTGAAAAACAAGCAGTCCGAGTAGAAACTATTGATAAAACAATCATTAAAGCAAATTAAAGAATTCTCCTTTCAAGGAGGTCCCCAGTGCTGTTATTTAATCATTTGGAAATCAGCAAGTGCTAAATCCCGTCCTGTATCAGTTTCTCTAGAAACTGGTGGTGTGAGGGTTGCTCTGTTAACAATATCCCAAGTATTTTACTGTTATAATTAAGGACCATGGATAATTCTGTGTGTGTCTGTATGTGTGCAGGGCTGCTAAGTGCTACCAACTCATAGTTTGGGGACGTTTTGTGATTAGGCTGGTGATGAAGTAGAGATAAACTCCAGCCAATGCTATTCCTCTGATCACTCTTTCTTTTCATGTGAAAGAACCATCCAGTTGTACACTGCAGCTCTAAAACGTCCAAAGAAAAAACTACTCCTGTAGTCTGGGTGGGTGTTTGAAGAATGACCTCTTCTTTCACACTCCTTCAACTCCCAAGAATGAGAGAGAGGAAAAACAAGCAGTTGCACAGCAGAACTGAGCAATGCCTTCTCCATCTTAATAAAAATCAGAACATTTGGACTTTCATCCAGCATCAATTGCAACACAGTGGACAAATGCAGACTACCCACCAAACCACATCCCTAGTAACAATTCCCTTGCAAATCCAGCTCCATTAGCTGGCTGCCTGCTTACAGCAGGGAGAAAATTCCTCTCTTGCCACAGCACTTTTCAATACACTATAACTCTCTTAGCTGATTATGTGCAAGGCAAAGGCGTCCATCTCTCCACAGGGAAAAAAAGCTGCAGTTGGAGTGAACACACCGTACTTGATAGCCCACTCTCTTCCATTTAGATAATTGCTAATTCACTATTTCAGATTCACTTATGCACTGCATATTCACAACAGAAAATCTTCATAAATTTGATATTGGTGCTGAGTAGCAAAGAGATCACCTTGCAAAAGCCATCCGTGCAGCTTTAGAGTCACTTCAATAATGCCCCACCCTGAACCTGCCTAGGAGAGATGTCCAGCCCTTGGGTACCAGAGGAGTGGTTCATTACCTGTGCAACTATATCCCCATTTTCAGCATGAACTTGAGCTATGGCACCCAGCTCTGCCAGGTAGCTGAATATCTCATACAGCTGAAAGAGACAAGAAAAAATTATTATGGTGCAGACAGATTGCCCTGGTCTGTGCATGGCCTTGGCACTCCCTGTGCCTGGCACAGCTGCCGTCCCCGTCCCAGTCACCCCTCGCATCAACACAACCGGGGTGGTGGAGCAGGTCTCACCTCGGTGTTGGACATCTGGTACAAATCCTTGTAGGCCATGTACACCATGAAGGAGTTGACTCCTGAGGCAGAGCAAAGCAGAGAGCAGGGTGAGCTGGGGCTCTCTCTCCCGGAGGTGTTGTGCACCGCACCACCCCTTCCACCAGCCCACCTGCCAGCACCTTTGCCACTCGTGGCCATGCTGGATCCCAGCAGGCACTCGGCAGCCAGAGCATGGACCGCAGCACGGCTGCTCCTGCGTGCAGGGAGCAGTGGGCAGCAAACCTTTCTCATGGACCATGGCGTGCAGCTCCTGCCGGACACGGTCGTTCCAGCGCGGGATGTCCACGTGCAGCGCATAGTCACAGCAGGCCTTGCCGTCAGCCCACTCCCGCCACCGCTCCCACGCCTCCACCAGGCTGGACTCAGGGTCTGGCACCACGTGGTCCACTGCAGAGGCACAATGGGGTGAGGGGTGCGCAAGGGCTCCCTGTCCGGGCCACCCCACCACAGCCCTGAACGTTGCTGGCCATCTCCACAATCCCAGGCTCATCTCCTCAGCAACTTCAGAGCAGCTCCAAAGAGGTCTCCATCACCTCCACAGTGTGCCTGGGCTCCTCAAAGTGCATTTCTTGGCAGAGAAGCACATATAGAGCCTTTGCTTAATGGCCTTTGGCACAGGACCAGGGGCTTTTACAGGCTTCTGAGAAATTAGCTGAAAGCTGAAGGGCTTTGTGCTTCCTCACCCCCACTTCCACCCCATTAGCACAAAGCCTCCTCCCAAACCATAATACTAATGCACCTTTTGTTGCCCACCACGTAATCCTCATGCCCTGCCACAGCCCTTTTCACACAACTTACTTCTTTGGCCCGGGGGAAGAAGAACCAGTCGGGGGAGGACAAGAAACCCGGTCCTTTACTAGAAGGATCACCAGTTGCTCCTGCACCTGACAAAACTCTGCAGTGCACTCAGCTGTGACTCCGGCACAGCAGTAAAACCTGGACCTCAAACCTGTGCACTGTCACAGCCTTCTCTGGGGAAGGATCTCAGAATTCCCCTTCCTTTTTCATCAGTACTGTTTATTTCTGAGCAGTGTGAAATGCCAGGATGTGGCTCTGGTTCCTCTGCTCAAGAGTCATCTCAGTATCACGCTGCCCTATTTTTATTTAACAGGGAAAAAAGTCATGTCATTGGTCCTGTTTGAGGGTCCCAGGGGCATCAATGGCTGCAGACAATGAAGTGCTGCAGAACACAGGATCGGCAAGGGGTCCTGTGCAAATCTCCTGTCCCATCATTTCACTATTACTAAGGATCCCAAAGATTCATCTCAATCCTCACTCTCCAGGCAGCATTGATAGAGACCACAGAGAAGATGAAAGTACTGTCATGGATCTTTAAAATAAAGACGACTGAGAAAAGCAGAGAAGAAGTAGTAACAGGACGATGTTCCAAGAGTGCTGGGAGCTAGCTGTCACACGCAGGAGTTGTCACATGCAGGACCTGCCTGCTGCACTCACTTATCATGGTGGTTCCACCAGCTAGGGCTGCTTTCGTTCCTTGGAAGAAGTCATCCACAGCTGTCATCCCCTTGTATGGCATCTGCAGGTGAGTGTGGACATCAATTCCTCCAGGGATCACCATCTTGCCATTGGCTTCTATGGTTTTGACGCCTCCAGGGACAATCAGATTGTCTCCAATCTGCCTGATGAGATCATACCAAGATGGTGAGCCACACGCAAAGGAAAACCAGGCAAAACACAGTCAGTGAACAGTTAAGCTTGGGAGCAGCTAGGTCAACTCCCCCTCTCCTTCCCACTCCCAGAGCTGGGCTTGCAGGGGCGGGCAGAGTGAAACTACCTCGCTCTGCAGCAAAAGGCAGGATTGTCTGGCTCGCTTAAACCTTCCATTTGCATAGTCCAGGGGTGGCTGCCATCTGTGCGGCCGCTCTGTTGGTGTCTGAGGGCACCTGCTGTCTAGGGCACGCTGGGTCTGACGGACACGTGGATCTCTGCAGCATACAGTGGGAAGCTGCTGAGGAGGACACTTCATACCCCACAGATGTTGCCCTGCGTTTCCAGCGCAGCAGCCCTACCTGTACAGCCAGGCTGTGTGCTCACAGTCCCCAACACCAGCCCTGCTCCGAGTAAACTGCACCCCTAATCTCGCCTCTCCCCCGTCCTTCTGCCCACCTTAAGTAAGGCTCAACTCTGAGGCTTATTACGGAGAAAGATGATTTCCCGCTGTAATGCCACAGCTGCTAGGCCAGCTCAGGGCTCCTCAGGACTTGTAATGCCGCTCACATCACCATGTCCCGAGGGTGAAGGGACGTGTTCCTTCAGAGAGTTGGCAAGGGGCTCACAAAGTACACAGAACGGCCAGCTGCAGCCTGGCTGGGCTCACAGCACAGCCTGGAGTACCAGGCTCACAGACACGAGTTCTCCCCTCCCTAGGACCTTCCTTCCCACCTCGTCTCCTCCATGCCCCTGAGAGATACCTTTGCTATCAGCAGGGCCACATGACAGTGAAGGGAGCTAAAATCTCAAGTACCTAAAAATATCTTCTGAAAACCAGAAACCTAAAAAGTTCCACTATACATCTACTCGTAACTTAAAACACCATTACAGTCCTTTGGAGTTTGTGTTGTTTTACAACACAGCAGTGTCCTCCAGAGACATGCCCACCCCTCCTGCAGGCCAGGTCACCTGAACCTTAGGACTCCCTTCACTCAGCCCCCCACCCCTTCAATCCCTTTATCTGTCCATATGTAGCCCTCAGCCTTCAAATCTCTTCTTTTAGAAATCCTATTTTCATCAAGCCTTCCTCAGTCTTCCCTGATAAATCAAGATAAAAGACAAGTTGGTTTTAGTGGAAAACTTCTGATTTCCTTGGCACACTGGGGAGGTAAATGAGGAGCAAATTCCATTTCTGCATTTCATTCAACCTTAGCCATTTTGCAGGTTTTTTTCCCTTAGAATAACCAAAGTTCTGTGGCCATAACTGCTTACTCCAGTGTCCTTACAGCAATGAACCAGTAGCTCTTTCCATGGCTTTTATGGAGATGAATCCATCACCAAAGGATTTATGCTGCTCACTGTATTCTTACCAGAATACCCTTGCAAGCGCTTTTCACGGCCAGGGCAGCGAGTGACATTCTGACTTCCAGGCTGCAGACGAGGCAAAGCGATTTACAGAAGGATACCCAGAAAATCTGTGCCATAGCAAAACCTGCAGCTGGCTCTGATCCCTGCCCAGGTGCAAGTCAATCAAAAATGTCAACCAGGTAAGAACAGTCTCACAAAAATACAGTTCCACCCTTGAAGTACTTCTCTGCCGCTGGATTTTTGAAATATACCATCCTGGGAAGGCTAGGTGTTTTTCTCTGACCACAGAGCAAGCAATGCCTTCTCAAGTCTCTGCTATAAACTGTCACGGTTCTCTCAATTCATCCAGCCCGGAGCTGGTCCCAGTGTGATCCATTTGCCATGTTTGAACTGCAGCCTTTAAAGAACAGAGCCTTTAAACCACTGTGCCTCGGAAACACACATGAAGCAGATGCAGAGGCCCAGAGGTTTACCTGCAATTCCTGAAAATCTCAAGGATGCAGATGACCTGCAGCACAGCACTGTCCTTGTTAGTGTTGACAAAGGGGATCTTGTGTGGGGTCATTCGCGCTAATATTGTTAACACAGGGCAAAACAGGAGACAGAGGTAAGTCCTGTACCTGGTGCAGTTAGATGCACCTTTGCTGCACAAGGGATGCTGTACCACGAAGTCACCAACCCGACTGCAATTCGGTCGCTGGAGTCACCGCACACACACACCAGGCAATCACTCGTGTGCAGAGCTGAGTCTCTCACCAGAGTGGGCTATCAAGTTTTACTGGGTGGCAAGCTGGGTACAGATGACATGCACAAAAAGCCAGTAACCATCTAAGCTGAAGCTGATTTAAGGGGCAATGGAGATACCAGAAGTTCCATACTTACTTTATGAGGCCATCCTCCATGTAAATGTCAGCGTAGAATGACTGGTCATCGTTGACTATTCTCCCTCCTTTAATGAGAAGACGATCGCTCTGCAAAGGGAAGAACGCAGTGGTTGTCAGCAGCAGGCAATACAGACACTCTTCAGCAGCCAGTACTGCCCTTCCTGGGTGCTCTGTCTCAGGCAGCCTGTCCCAACAGCCGGTACTGCAGAAAGCTCACATCCGTACCAACACTTGAAACAAAAGGACAAGAGCAAGGACTGAAAAAATCATACTGGTAAGGCTGTTTCTGAATGGAACAGGTGCTGCCGGAAACACCACCAAGGCAGAAGGAGTATGAAGGAGAGTCACTGGGGACACAGCAAATACGCTTCTGTAAAATATACAGAGAGAAGTCAGAAGCTTCTTACACCAGGTCATTATGCACATAAATCTGCAAGCAGCACAAGCTGTGCACTAGTATTTAGACCAAGTTTGTTACTAGGGGCACGTCCTTAAATCTTATCCAAATACCATGCAAAATAAGTTGCATTAAAGGAGACAATTTATATCTCTCTCATCTGTTACCACCTTGCAAAGGCCACCCACAGGACAGGCATCCCTAAAGATGCATTTTCTGTTGGAATCTGTTGCTCCCCTACAGCGCTCAGGGCAGACCTTCTGAGGCATTTCACAACATCACAGGTCTACACAAGACCCAAGAGGCACTGAACTACGTTCCTGTCTCATTGTTTACCACCTTCTCTTGTTTCCTTCCTACTGACCTAAGTGGCCAGCTGCCTCCTCTGAAGGACCTCAGCTGGACAGTGGAGGAGCACCTGGACCACAACTGCTCTTACGCTCTTCCTGAATCCACACTTTTGGACACTGATGGGGGAGAATGGACACTGTTCTGTGGGCAACAGACCCTGAGGAATTGGGAAGGCTGAGGTCCTGCTCTGACACTCTGTAATTCCAAGTATCAGCTACAGACAGCATGGGGACAAATCGCCTAATATCACACATGGCTGCCATGTGTTCAGGTGACATAAAAGAGCATGCTGTCTTCCTGGCTGCTTAAAACACCTCCAACAACCCTACAGCTGTCAAGCTCCCCTTTCTTTCCTCTCTGCTCCCCAGGCTTTAGCGTGTGGGTATACCCCTCTTCTGCAGTCCAAGCCTGGACCATGGCTGATCAGAGCCTTCAGTAGGGCTCACACGGCAGCCTCATCCCATGAAGCTCCTGCACAGTTAATTCCTCTACAGGGAACAGGTTTTGTTCATCATCCGCTGCCCCTGGGGTGGTTTCTGGAAGTATCACCACAGTGGTGCTAATTTGCAGCTTCCTCCCTAGCAACAGAAAATGCAAGAGAATCCCCTCCCGGCGTGTCGCTGCAGCTTGCAGCAGCCAAAGCCCCGAGAAGCCATGTGCGTTTTCACGGCAATCTCATCCTCACACAGTCGAGACAAAGAAACTGGGTGGGGAAAGGCTCAGAAGGCAAGGCGCGCTCAGCCCGGCTTCAGCTCAGCGCTGGTTCAGCGGGGACAGCCTCTGTCCCTCCTCGCTTCCCAGGCAAGGGCCTTCCCACAGCTGTACCGATGACCAGAACCCAAGTTCCAGGAGAGGATTTACCCTTCCTGCTCAGCACACCTTAATCTGGATCAAGAGCCTCACCTCGCACCAGGAAAAGAGCTCAGCCGAGTTGTTCCCCTGTTTCCATCCCACCCATCGTCCTCCCGACAAGCAGAGCCAGCGTTAGCTCCCCTTCTCCCCTGACCCAAGCTAACGTGTCGGCACAGAGGTCTAGCAGAGCCCTGCTGTCTAAGGGGGAGTCTGTGAGCAAGGGCACGCTGCTGGTCACAGATGCCCCTGCACAGCCCCTTTAAACAGCCAGCTTTAACAGATCACACCCAGCACACAAAGAGACCGGCCTCGACTCGTGACCTGGAGGACCATGTCCACCTCTCACTTCCTACAGCTGAGGCACGAGGACAGCTGGGTGCACACTGGCCTGGGAGACCCAGATCCTCGGCCCAGCTCTCAGCCTGAGCCGCATCTCTCCCGGATGGGCACACACCAAGTGATGCTCGGCCTTGGGACTGAGGACCCCGAGTGCAAACAAATGCTGTTGATGAGCACTGATTCTCCTCCTTCTCCCTGGCACATGACATTTGTCCTTCCTTTTGTGTCTATCCAATTGTTATCTCACTAACAATATTGTAATTTTAAGTTCTGACAACCCTACAAGAGTTAAGTGTGACCACAGCCATTTCCTTATAGTGCATCAGTCACAGGGGGCAAGCAGCTGAGCCATGGCTCTTGTGGATGCAAATGATGAATATTTAAGTAACGCTACAGGAAATGTAGATAGAAATTAACAGGCAACAGTATCAGGCATCAGCTTTGGAAGAATCAGGGACATGGTTAGAAACACAGGGAAGAAGATTCTTGGTTTATAGTTCAGTCAACTGTACACAGAGTTTGTCTCTCAAAACCAGTCCCCTACGCGCTGGCAGATCCTCCTTGGTTTACTGAGCCTACAGGAAGAAGAAGAAAAGAAAAAAAAAAAAAAAAAGAAAATGAGGCCACCTGTCTGGTCTTTTTTTTTTCTTGCCCGTACCCTGTAAAGCTTGCCAGCTTGCTTTCCTAAAGGTCCTGGAGTTCATTCTCACAAGAGTGCGGGAGCACTAGCAAATACTGACGCTGGCCTGCCCCTCCCTGTGCACTGGGCGAGAGAAAGCCAAGAGAGACAGACACAGGCGGTACAGGGGCAGGAGACTGCAGCACTTGACAACTGCTGAATAAACTGTTAATATGGACTCAGAAAATATGCCTGCCCACAAACACAAACGGTCATTCTGCAGCAGCCATGAAGGGCTGCTCAGTGCTCTCTCTGTTAGTACACAAAACTGTGAGGTCCACAATGGCTGAAGCACGAACAAGGTGTCCATTGAGGGGATCGGGCGCTGCCCTGGGGCCTGCCCTGAGGCCGGCTGCCAGGCACTCCTGTGCCCCCAGCAGAGGAAAGGGCTCTATCGGCGCCTGCCCACCAACTGCAAGGAAAAAATATAATGAAGTACAATAAGCAAAATCCAAATGACACCACATCTGCAGGCTCTGGCACCATTCAGGAGTGCACCCAGACGTTAAGAGGCAGGGGGACAAGAAAGGAAGAGAATGAAGCAGTTATGAGGAAATGAGTTTGACTTAATAGAGAGGCTTCTGCAGCGCTGGCTGCCAGAGCAGCCTCAGATTACAATAAATGCACTGTTTCCCCTGCCAGGGCTCATTTGTCCGTCTCCACACCCACCTTGTCTTCCCGCCAGCCGGTGTCAGGCTGTGTCATCAGCCACTGTTAGCAGGCGGAGAAACCCTCCTGCACCAGGAGCCGGAGGCATCGCAGGGACCACCTTCTCTCCCAGCCCGGCAGAAATACTGCAGGATCAGGCAAGTGTGCCCAGGGCCTGATCCCCCACCACCTCTGCTGCCCAGGGGCCAGCCACTGTGCAAAGAGCCCAGCACGTCCAAGTGACAGCTTCCAGCGAGTGAAAGGTACTACGCAGAGCGTGGCTGCATGCAGCTCCACCTGGCCACTGGCACAGACCTGTCGGCAGCCCACTTGTCACCGCTGTGGAACCTTTCACCAGCACTCCCTTCTGCAGGCACAGGCACTGCCCCACAAGGCCAAGGCTGGAAGCATCCTTACAGCACAGCCCTGTCAAAACCTGGTGGATCACCACCAGCCCCCAACACTCTGCCCTGCTGGGAAGCCTTCTTCCTGAACACTCCCTGTCTCTCTGCCTGTTGGCATCTGGGACCAAGCTTTCAAAACCATAACCCATTCCCTCATGCCCACACTCTGCTCCTAAGGCTCTTAAGCATCATCTGGCCACCTGAGATCCCAAAATACCAGGACACCTCTTAACATTTCTCATTGTGATGCTGTAGAAGGAAAGAGAGGCAGCAGGTTCCCAAAGGCTGCTGAATTCAGCCAGGAATAGTGCTCCCTCTGTATGCAAAGCACAAGGGCATCATCAGGGCAGCATGGAGGCAGGTATATGGCTTTACTGCTCCTTCCTTTGTAAAGAGATGAGACACGAATTGCAATGGTGTTTCATCAGTAGCTGGATGTCTCCTCCTTACTAACATATCACACGACAGCACGGAAAAACCCTTGGCTGGAATCACCAAGATAGATGGACAGCTGCCACCTACACCCAGCGATTGGCACAGTGAGAAATGCCGCACTGACAGCTTACCAAAATCTGTCTGGTCAGTCACTGAGCCTTTTCTCCCAACTTGAACCTGACACAACACACTTGGCATCCCCACACAGACCCCACTGCTTTTAGAGGTGTCAGAGACATGACAGAGATGGTGCTCCAGGGCTGTCACACGCCGATTGAATAGGATGGGCTCACACCAAGAAAAAATACAGTAACTCCAATCTACCTGGGATAGGAAAGGGTTTTTTTGTGACAAAACCACAAAGACTGGGTGATTTTGATTCAACCAACTGCTCTGTTAACAGATATTTTGTGAAACCAGGGCATGACATTTCACCACTTCAGTCTTCCACCTCTCATTCCGAGAGACAGGAAGACATACCATGGATAGCAGAAGAGAAAGTATTTTGATTATCTCTCCAAACAACCAAAGAAAAGGAACTAATAAAAAGTCTCTCGGCAGACATACGAAGTTTGAAGGTACTGTTCTCCTGAGCTAGGCATCCCAGCATCATGACTATGTTTGCTGGTCTCTGATGTGCTGTGGAGAGCACAGCGAATAGCAACGCTTTCATACCAAGCCAATGAAGCAATCACTGAGAAAGTCAAAAGACTGAGCCCACCTCCCCTCCTCATGTTTTCTCCACACTGCAACCAACAGATACACCCGTACTTCCCAATCTTCCTTCAAAAGCTACAGCCTTGCCTGTCACACTGTCACATGCCGCTTTTGACTACGCTTTTATAATTCAGGTTGGGAGTAATTCCCACAGCAACTGATCTCACACAAGCACATGTACCTCATGCTCCTGGCTTCTCCACTAAAATGGCTGTCCTAGAAAAGACCAGAAATAGCTGCCAACAGATACAACAGACAAACTGTGGGTTTTCAGATGTTACTGTCAGAAACTAGCTACCAATTCCAATTGCAGCACTGTTGAGTATGACAGGAACCAGGAAGGAGTGTTTGTGCATCTCCAGAAACACACTAGAATAATTCAAACAATAGCTGTCAGGAGGGGAAAACAATTTCCAGTACATCCTTCACAAAAGCCAAACCTGCCAATTGCTGGGTGACGGGAGTGAGGACAGCACCTGTCACCTGTGGGCTCAGCCACTGCTGCAGTGCTGTTTGCTCCGAGAGCTACAGGTGAGTTACTTGACAGCACAAGGCAGCTCCTGCAATTCTCTGCACATTCCCACACTCCAGATCTCCCTCAGCTATGATGCTTCAGATGCTGTAAAGGTCTCAGCGGTATCTTACACCCTAATGACACCACGGTCCCAAAAATCTCCCTACTGACAAGCACAACTTAGCGGACAGCCTGCCATCCTCCGGAGAGGCTGTGTCCTGACCTGTAACAACAAACTCTGGGCCAGAAGTCTAAGAAGGAGGAATCACCAAAACACTGCCTGAGGGGCACAATCTGCAGAAAGGGACAGAAGAGGCTTTGTTCCAGGAAGATACCACCAGCTGAGATTTTCCTTCTGCCATTCCATTAAAAGAGAACACCACCCAACACCAGACTTCATTGCTGCCCTCGGGCCTCAACACACCAGTTCAGGACAGACAGGTCATTTGACCAATATTCCAGAGCAACCTCCTCTGCTCCAACCAGGACATGGCAAGTGAGTCCTGGAGGGTTGTCCCCAAGCTGCAGAAGTCCAAGGACAGTACCTATAACGTCAGCTACACAGACACCTTCCACCCGCAGCGTTTTCAGCTTCAGCAGGCTGAGGAAAGAATTTAGTAGGGAGAAATAAAGCAGCTTGTGAGAATTTTTTACCACGGAGGTGAGAAAGTTCCTGCCAGATGCCAGAGGAGCAGGAACAAGCCCTGCATGCTAGTAAAGCACATCATAAAGGTCCTTGTAGAGAGCAAAAGAAATCCCACCTGCGGCAGTGATGATGTTGTCACCATGGTGGTCTAAGGACACAGAGAAGGCAAGACGCGTAAAGCGATGATATTGCTTATTACAGCAACTGAATCTGGGTTGACAAAGGAATTTCTCTTTACAGCAATAATGATCTTTGTGCTTTTTTGGGAGGATTTCGTTCACATCTGTACATTAAAAAGAATAATGGAACTCAAGTGCTTTGTTTTTCTTCAAGAGGCCAAAGCTATCCTCAGGAGGAAAAACAAGAGCTATATGAAGCCAGGGAAAAGCCATCAACAAGATGAAAGACCTGATCACTTTTCCAGGAGAAAGCCCCACGCAGTCTCCTCTGGGGAGGGCCCGGGAAGCGTGGCTGCACCCAGCAGAGGAGCCGCGGTATGGATTGGAGCACGGGAGCCCCAGAGCGGTCACGCAGGGAGCACCGGTGGGATGCGGGGAGCGGGGCCCGCACCTTCAAAGGAAAGATGTCAGACTCTTTCCTCCCGCGCAGCGGGGCCGGGCCGGCGATAGGTGTGGTCCCTGCGCTGCTGCGACAGCCACGGGCATGCTGCACCTGATGCGGCAACACCGGAGAACGGCTCGGGACGCGCGGGTGGCACTGAGCGCGGGGAACGCCCAGCAGCTACCGAGTGAATGTCGAACCGCACCCCTGCCCGCTCCCCGGGACAGCGGGACCCGCCGCGCATCGGGAACGGCCGTCCGTGGTACG
>VWZK01012980.1:254890-266796 GCA_013396935.1 Baryphthengus martii | reverse complement strand
CCAGGGGGCGCCCCGCCACCGGGTACCGGGAGCCGCTCCCTGAGGGCCGGGAACCGCTCCCTGAGCGCCGGGAACCAGCCACCACTCCCTGAGCACCAGATACCGCTCAGCAGCCCCCGTGCACCACTCCGAGTGCCGAGCACCAGCTATCGGGCACCACGCACCGTTCCCAGTGCGCCAGGTACCACTCCCTGGGCAGCAGGCACCGCTCCCTGGGCGCCAGGCTCCAGCCACCATTGCTTGAACACCACGTATGGGGTACTAGGCTCCAGGCACCGCTCCCCAGGGCCTGCACCAGCAAAGCTATCTTTGTAGCACAACCCCGAGGCTGCAGCCAAGCGCTGCTGAGCTCTGCGGGAGCGCACAATAACAGCAGGGCCTGGCCGCAGCGCGCGCTCTGCTGCGGGGTTCAGCAGAGGGTCACTCTCTATAGTGTTAATTATACGTTCACTTGTCGAGGGGTTTAAGTGTGTAGATTGGTGAGGCCGCCCTTCCTTGACACCAGCTTTGATGTTTCCACTGGCTCAGTCACCCAGCCCAAAGCTTTTATAAGTCACAGAGCCTGTTATTCTTTGTCTGCTTCCACTGAAGCTTTTAGAAAGTTTTACCGGATACAAATTTATTCTAAACCCTAAAAGCTTTCACTAGCTTCAAGTGAAAGTCAGCAGCTTCCCAATAACCTCCTTATTACCACCAGGACTATGAAGGCATCTGTAAAATTACATGAGCTGCTTCGCTCAGCTGGACTGCTGCCTCCTGCCTCCCTTTTCACAGCTCCCGTGCTGCTTGCTGTCTGTGAGCTGGTGGACTCCAGCAGTCAGCAAGAGATGGGCTGGAAGCCTTCTGAGAACCTCCCTTCCCTGCTGAATCCATGGGCAGGGAGGCATCTGGAAACACCAGGAAAGGAACGTGGGAGCAGCACTGTGCTGGAGCCTCAGCAGCCGAGGAGCACGTGGGGAGGAGATAAGCTACCAGACCCTACTGCTCCCATCATGATGCTGCTTCAGGAACAGATCCTGCTGAAATTAGACTCGTTGGAGCTGGACATGAGAAAGACCCTTGACACCTATGGACAAGCCTCCTGAAACTTCACTCACCCATTTTCCAGAAAGTTTCAGAGTATCTCTGTGCTGGGTGGTATCACATTACTTTGTTTGGAGTAGCAGTTAATTAGTTAATACATAAATGACTATGTAGACAGATGCTGCCAACTTGGACAGTTTCAAGAGCCAAGCTTGCATCCGCCCCCTGGGTGCTGGCCAGCCATGGTGACTTCAGACTCCTCTTCTGCAGATATGGGCTTTCCTCCTGGTTGCTACGTGACACACAAATACACAGTAAAACATGCTGCCCCAGGCCCAAAACAATCCAAAATGGAAAGAGATTATCTGTTTTTTCCACAGGACCCCTGCCAGGTGCAGTCGGGGAAGAGTTACTCGCATGCTTTGAAACATCCTCAACAAGCAGCATAATCAACCGGAAATTAATTTTTAAATGGCAATACTCTTAACAGCTCATAACCCCTTCAGAAACACATTTAGGGCCGACACGACACCAGATGTTTGTGGACAGTCACAACAGGTCACAGAAGCCTGGCAAGGAACACCAGTGGTGTGAACACAGAGTAAGAGGCACGTGCTGCTGCAAGGACTTCGTCACCAAACCAAGCCCAGCTCTGGCTGTGGTCTGTCAGCACTTAGCAGCCAGGACCAGGATGCTGCTGACCCTGCTCTAGTGCAATGGATGAAAGCAGATCCCACCAGCCCTAGACGTCCATGATCAACATCTCTTACAGACAGACACCATCCAGTACAGTGAATATAACCAGTTATGGAATAAACAGGGCTCAAAAGTCATTATCTTCAGCAGACCTGTCTGGACAGGCTGTCCCCACACGAGGCCCCACAGAACAGCTCCTGCCCCCAGCGCACACACAGAGGTGGTGTCCAGGCGAGGGAGCAGCTGGTTCTTCTCTTTGACAGAAATAAATGAGGTTGAAACCAAACATGTCAAACGGAATATGCTAATAGATGTACACAAGTGACTGCTGCTTCAAGACCAATTAATTCAATTATAGCCTGATCCTGTGGAGCACTGAAGTGCCCTTGAGTTGGTTGACTCAACAAGTGCTTTTCCTTTTGCTCAGTGACTTGTATGGCAAAAAGCAGAGAGGGAGCTGCCAGCTGCAGGGGCTGGCCCAGAGGCTGCAGGACCAGGCACTGCCAGGCCCCTGCCCCTTTGCTCAGCACCTCTGCCAGCGTCAGCAGTGACCAGGGAGACATTTCACTCCTGCCAGCTCCAGTGCATAATCGCTTCTCTCCAGTTCCTCCCTTCAAAGGCACGACAGAAACATGGAGAGCCCAGTGCAGCAGCCTATATGCCCTGGTTTTGTCACAGATGACATACATGAACAGTTCCCTGCCCTCCCCTCACTCCTCCTGACCCAAGCCCCCACATTTCTGCTCCACAGCTCCCTTCCCAGAGGACATCAGCCTTCTCAGGGTTGTTTGCCTAGGCAAGCCTTGGAAGGGTCAATCTAGCCTGAAAAACTAAGCCAAGCTGAAGACATGCCCCAGAGCTCCTCAGGTGAGGCCGGGAGGCGCCAGCACAGGCACCCAAGGTCACTGAATCATCCTCCTCGCCTGGAACAGGCAGCCTTCGTTGGGGCAGAGGCTCCCAGACCCGCAGCCTTCCAGGGGGTGAAGCTGCTCTGCTCACCCTGAGACTCTGGTCCCACTCTAGGCCCATCCAAGACCAGCTGCAGGAAGGCTGCGGTGCTCCAGCAGCAGGAAAGTGCTGGGGAAGCTGGGCAGCCCAAAGGGGAGTGGGAAACGCCACAGCTCACTGCAGAAATCAGACCAGGAGAAAACGGAAGGGAGAAAAACACAAGAGCAAGAAGGTGGCAGTACTGGGCTTGCAGAACTCAAGGGTACCTGGGACAAAATCTAAACTTGTAAATGGCCTCAGTGGCTCAAGGGGTTAAAATCTGAGCACAGAAGTAGGGTGCAAATTAAAGCAGCTGTGGTAAAGCAGAAGTAGCAGAACTTGCAGCCTGGCTTACAGGAAAAAATAAGGAGTGCCCCAGTGTGGATAACACCAGGAGACATTTCATCCCCAGTCAGGAGAAGTGTTTGCCCCCCATCCAGACCTAGCCTGGCAGAGATGCCTGGTGCCAGCAGCGCAGGGCTGGTGGCAGGTGCCCCCGCCACAGGATGTCACCAGAGCACAGGGCTGGACCCTCCGGAACCCAGGGCTGGTGCAGCTGCAAGGGTGCTGCTACGACCTTCCCTGTCCCTTCCTGCAGCCCTGCTCCCACCCACCAGCGCCTCTGACAGCCCCACAGACACCGACACCCAACCTGGACAGGATCCCTCCAGCAACACTAAGACAAGGAGGCTCTTTGGCCAAGTGGCTGGTGATCCAGGATACCAAAGAAACGCTCAAAAGTAACTGTTTAGTCCTCAGCCATGAGCAGAGGTCCTGCTGCAGGCAAAAGAGCCCCTCAAAAAAAACAATGCCCAGAGACATCAAGACCTCACTGCATCCACTGTGGGAGGTCTGGTGCCCCTGGCCAGCAGACACAGGGAGCACATGGGCACCCCTTCTCTAACTGGCAAAAGCCAGGATATCAAGAGCTCCCCTCTCCACAGGCACCTCTAAAACTGAAGGTCCCCGGCTGCAGCTGGCTCAGCTCACTGGAAGCATCATCTGTTTTACATCCTAGAGAAAAACAGATGCTGTGAACCACAGACAGACCCAAACCCCACCCCTAGACACATCCAGACTCGTGCCACGTTCAGGATGACCTCAGTTGCAATGGTAGCACAGCTCTTCTCCCACACAGCATCGGAGCATGTGCTGTGTCCAATGATAGCAGCTCAGTCCCTTCCGCCTCTCCCCACTCCCTCATACATCAGTGTCCAACACAATGGGAAGGTTTGAGCCAAATCAGGTCCCCCCTCATTTCTTTGTGTACGTTGAGAAATCGGGGTTTTATTAGATGCAGCTGTTTCACCATGATGTGAAAAGTGCAACCTGTTGCTCCCCTTCTCCACTGACACAGAACTTCTGCAAAGATTTTCTTATGCAATTTTAACTCACTTTACCTCATCCCAGCAAAAACTCTAGCATTGTGACCCACTCTGTGTGACATGGGGCAGCCTGCAGACAGCTCTCCAAAGCAGCAGCTACACGAACATCTCCAAGCAGACCAGCTACCCACACTGCTGGACCGGGGCTGGGACAGGGTCTTGGCAGCTGCCCAAGCATAAAGTGTGGATCTCGGGTCACTGCTGTGACACAGTGGACATCCCCTGTGCGTCCACCAGAGGCACAAGGATGCCTTGAAGGACTCCCTGGAGGGTTGTCACAGGGTCCTGTGACAATCACAGGCACTAGCAAAGCCAGATGCTACAAGCGATCACGGCTGCTGCAAACGAAGAGAGCACAGCACGCCCGGCTGCTTTGTGATCTCACTATCCCTGATCCAGCACCAGTGTTTTGAAGCCCGACCAACAGCAGGGCTGGGGAAGCAGGCCTTCATGGCACACCGACATTCCCATTCTTTAGGACACATCCTGCAGCTCCAGAGCAATGCCCGTGGCCACACCAGCGCCCAGGATGGGGCGGCCAGGTATCTGGATGTGGTGCTGCCTGTGGCAACAGGGACAACAGCGCAGGGCACCAGCCTGCCAGAGATGCTGCGTCCTCCCCGCCTTCCTGCTGTCCCTGGGCTAGAGGAGAGCATTCACCTCAAAACGTCATCCCTGGTGAAACACTAATACCAGGCCTGGAAGAGATGGCTCGCACTTCACACTCAGCTCCCTCTGTGGGATGAGCTCTGGCTACACAAGAGCATCTGGATTTTCACTAAAATGACTCAACTCCCTCAGAGCAAGGTTGGGCCAGCTCAGGTCTGTGAAATACAGTCATGTGCCTCACCTCCTTCAACGTGCAGAGCAAGGACTAGGAAGGTCTGAGTTCTCTGCTCAGCATCACTTCTTCCCTCCTCCCCCCTCAGCTGAAAGAAAACACCCATTACTGGATCCAAATCTGTGCATTGTAAAATGGAGCTTGGCTGCTCCCAGCAGAGTGGTGGGAAAGATGCTGCTGGATCCAACCCACAGCCAAGAGCCAGCCCAGCTGAACAAGCCAAGGTCCAGCTAGATTTTCCACCTTCTCAGCCCTGTCTCCAGGAAGGCTACTGGCATGTTTGGTTTTTTGTTTCTTCCTCCCGTTTCCTCCAGCCATCCATAACAACTGCTCCACAGCAGAAAAATCAACCTTCTCCACCTTTCACCTCTTTGCAGAGGAAATAATGGAAGGGGTTTGTGTAGGGAAAGCTTTTGCCCAAAGTAAAGCGACAGAGAAAATGCAGCTCTAGGTGGTCTCCACCAAGGTTTTCCTCAGGATTAGGGCTGACCATCAGTGACCAGCTTTGCACTCACCCAGACCATCTCTGAAGAGCAGGCCACATATATAAAGTGACCTTTCTAGGTCTCACCACAAAATCTCTTTGTTTTGATGACATTTGCAACGGCATCTACATTTTGCAGTCTTTCTCCAGGTCTGTCTGTGTGCACTTTGCAGAGCTGAGTCTCTCTGTCATTCCCAGCGTGCGTCTCCAAGTCCTCAAGACCACGTCAGGACCATTCCTGCACAGCTGGCATTCACAACACGACTCACCTGCACACAGGCTGCACATCTCCTTCCAGGTCAGTAGTGATACTGGAGAAGAGTCGCTTCTAGCACAAACACACACAGCTTCCCACTGAACAACTCATACACCCTCCCGTTAAGCCCCGCACAATTTCCCTATGGAGCTGTCAACCTGCAGGCTCAGTGATGGCAGCCCAGCTGGCAGGGCACACAGGCTTAGGACATTTTGAGGTCCCATCCCTTCACACAGGAGGACTCAGCTTCTTCCTGGTCACCCCAATCCACGTGTCCAGTGCAGAGGGCACCAGCATCCAGCCATGTGGGACATTGGCTGCCCAAGCAGGACTGTGAGCAAAATCCCTCTGCAAAAGCGAGGCAGCGTGCGAGCCCCCCGAGCCCCCACTCTGCCGAGCACAGGGCACAAGAGCAGAAGAGCAGCACTGCGGCCAAGTGACACAGAAAAGCTGCTGAGCTATAGCCCTGGGACTCCACTGAATCCTCCTGCAAGAGCCACATCTTGGCAGCTGCCCGTCTGCTGGCAAAACACCATCCATTAAGAAATGAAAGCCCCCAAAAGCCTAGTCCACCAGTGGCACGCCTGGCACATACTGGAGACAAACACTCCTCCCACACGATGGATAGGCAGAGCTGAGGATGTTCTGGCCTCTTGGAGGTACTGACATCTTACATAAAAAGAAAAGGAAAAGATGACTTTCGATGGAGCCAACTATTTTGCTGCAGCCAAACCACAATGTTTCATTTAAATTTAAACTTACTGAAGTTTGCGTTTGACACTTTCAACTATGCTCATAAAAATGCTTAGAGGAGTTTCCAACACAACAAAGTCTCTTCCAAGTGAGAAAGTAGCAAGTCTTGCCTAAATCCCATTTAGCTACGTCTCAGAATTTTTCATTGTTTCCTTCCTTTCCTAAAATGGGCATCTTAAAAGTCACACAAATTTGTGAGAACAAGAAATGTCCATGAGGCTCATGTAGTTTGTTTGGCTCCCAAAGTACATTTGTCAATTGAATGTCACCCGCCAGGAGGCTCCCAGTGACACCTCCACCAGGACCACAGGCACCTGGGAATCTCATCCCGACGCCAGCAGTTTGGGAGGGAGAGAAATCCCCCACGCTAGCCCTGCTGGGCTTCATTGGCCAGAACCACCTCAGAAGAGAGAAGCTGCTGCACCACTGATGCCATGTCCTGCTGTGGGTGTTGTTCTTCGGGCATCCCCCACCAGAGCACTGAGTGAGCCCACCACTGGTCAGCGGTCAAGGGAGAAGCAATGGCAGCTGCTCTGGAAGCTACTCATGAGAACAGACTTCCTGATGCAGCAGGAGATGCAGGTCTTGCTGTGTTTTCTGGTAATACAGCAAATATACACAGAAAAAAATATACGGTCTGAAAAGCATCATCACCTCTCCTACCTGTACAATGGCTGTTGCTAAAGCATCCTGTGTACGGTTGTAGTTCATGGCACACCCAGCGATGCCCCACTGCTCCCATAAAGCATGCCATAGCTAGCATCTGTTCTCAGTTGTTAAATGTGAGGAAAAAATATCACTGCCTTTTTATTTAAAATAAAGTCTTTTGGGCTGTCATTTTGCAAAGGTAAAGAGCATCATAAACCCTACCATGGATGTATCCTTGCCATGCACACAAGCCCCTTCTAAACCTCCAGGACAGAATTCCTCTAAACACTACACATCCTGGGACAGGACACAAAAGAAAGGCACCAGCAGAAATGCTGGTGGTGCCAGTCCACCCAGTGCCCTGCATTTTTAGAGAGAGACCTGCCTCAAGGAGGCTGAGAACTGGCTGGATCAATACAAGACCAAGTGATCAATCAACCCATCTTATTTACATCTGGCTGCAAAACCCAGTTTCTTTGCTGCAAAAAAATTCCATAAAGACCTACATTTTCCTGGGAAAAGTATGAGGTTTTCAAGAATGCATCACCCAGAACAACAATTGCAGTGTCCTTCCAAATCTCCGGCAGCGTGAGCACGGAGCCTCACACGTGTGGTGTCCCCAGTGCCCCGGTCTGCTCCCACTCCCTGCCCCAGCGGGAGCGCCCACAGCACCGGCAGCCTGCAAAGCCCTGGACACCCAGAGCCGAGAACTGGGACAGGCAGAAACCACAACTGCTGCCACAAGGTAGTGTGAGAAACTGAACTATTTCCATATAAGAGTGCGATTTTTGATAAAACAAAAGCTTTTTGAAGCAAGCAGGAACTCTTCAACTGAATCCCTAATTTCTTTAGAAAACTAACTCTACTGTGTAGTTCTCATGAAATCGAAGATCTGTGTCTTCCCTCACAAAGGGTGCAGTGGCGTTTTTGTCATTTTGTATAACTCCTGGCAACAGTCTGTATCCTGGCCTGAGCAGTCAAAATCTGACCTCCTATTGTTGTGCTTCAGGCATCAGATTTCTTAAAAAACACAAACGAAAAGTGTGTGAGATTTTAGATCAGAGTATTTAGTATCAAACTCCATCAATTATAATACAGGTTTCACTGTTATATCTGCATCATGGGAACTAGTTCCGTAGTTTGGGTTTGTTCCTGTAGTTTGTAGAAATACCAGGAAAAAAAAGGTAATTTCAAATTCTTCTCTTAAAAAAGAAACTACACTGAGCTGTCAGCTCAGTGAGGTGATAACAGAGGTTATGAATTAATGCTATTAAAGTGCGTTATGAACCGTTCCACAAACGCAAGATCTTAAACTCTGCTAAAAGACAGCGCACAATGGCAACTTTTAGATCACATTAAGTTTGTGAGGAAAAGATCGCAATTGGCTCAGAGTTTCCACTATAAATTTCTGGCAATGGAAACAAAAAAGCTGGCAGCTGAAGTCACAGCACATTTTACAAGTGTCAAAAAAACTGAGAGAGAATAGAGTTAGTTCAAGTTTCCTTCTCCATTTGAGGCAGCCCTGTGTGTCTTTCCAGGATTTATCACAAGCTAAATCTGAGCAGTGTCACACAACCAGGCACCACAGGGCACATCTGGCACTGGCTACCTCCATGAGAAAGTCAAGGCCTGGCTCCAGCAGGTCTTCTGGAGGGAACACACCCCTCGCCTGCTGTCACTGCCTTGTAGCTTCCCTCACACTCCTGGCTCCTGCAAAGGGCGGGAGCCTCCTCCTCCCAGGCCGCCGGGCTGATGGAGCTGCTCTAGCCTGCGGTGAGGCTGCAATCCCGTGTTTGTGGGACCACAGCCAGTTGCCTTGGAAATGACAACTTCATTGCAGAACCACACGGCAGGGTGGGATGAAATGTCTGGGAGCGAGTGTAATGAGCTGAGTGCTCCTGCGTGTGACGGACAAGGAGAAGGAAGCCGCTGGGTCCCTGCATGGCTGAGCAGCAAGGAGGTACGTGCAGGAGGTAACTACAGACTTCTGGTTGACCCTCGTCCCATGCACTGAGCATGGAGTGTAAAGCTCCTTCCCTGCTCCTCGCCACATTGCCTCCACAGCTGCCCAGAGGTGCAGCTCTCCAGTCCCTACTCACACATTAACTAGCCCTCGGCAAAGATTCTTACCACAGGAATTCCAAGGGTGTTGCCCGTCACCTACAGAGAAACTCTTTGACTACATTATAGTACAGTAAGTGTTGTCATCCACTCTGGTCAGTCAAAAGACTCAGCAGCTCTCAAGGAAAACTTCAAGGGACTGCACAAGGGTAGAGTCCACATGGGCTGTTACTGACAGAAACCCACACTGAGTCAAATCCCTTCTGTTAATTAAGGTCTCCGCAAACAGTCTAGATTAGAGTAGACTGACCCCCCAACATCGTTCCGCCAAATCTTATGTATTCGGCAACAACCACCCTGGCTGCAGCAGGTCCTCGCACCAGCGAAAGCTTCCTCCTGCCTTTAGCAAAGAGCACCTGGAAGGCACATCTCTTGTTCAGGCAAGTCCCACACTGGGACGGGGCATGGGGATGCGGCCAAGCCCAGAAGCCCCTCTGCCCACAGAGACAGACGAGCAGCAGCCTCTCCCTGCAGCCACCCCAGGCCCTGCCCCAGGAACCGGTCACTCTCCCTGTCCCTCAGTCAATGGGCAAAGCTCAAACTGCCATTGACAAGCAAAGGCAGGTCACCTAACAGCTCTTAGTCACACTCCTCGCTGCAGTGTAACTGTGGCTTCGCTGCGCCCACATCCACAGCTCAGTTTTAGTCCTTCTAATAAACTTTGTGATAAAGCAAAGTGAGGCTGAAACATCTACCTGGGCCTGTACTGCACTGGCAGGTTGTACAAAAATCACACGTTATCACCAGGCAGTTACACATCGCAGCTGTCGTTCTGAAAAAATGCTGGTGCTTTAGTTGTAACTAATGGCATTACAAAAAAAACAAATCAAACATTAAAAAGGCATGTTGATCTGTTGTACTTCCAAGAAGCTGTTCGCTGCAAAAACTAGGAGCTACATCTCTGTCTGCTGCCCTGGGCACAGGCAAGTCTCTTACTTTCTGCTTTCCTAATAAGCAAAAGTTGCTTGGTCAAGGGCAGATGACTTAACCTCTCTCTCTGTTTCTTAATCTGTGAAATTATTCAAAGAAGTTTGATATGTCTTGACAAAAGAGCCTTTGTGTGCTCTGAATCTGTGGAGTTCAACACAAGTAAACTCCCCATGGTGGTGCAGGCACAGCACGGCTCAGCACGCTCAGCCAGTGCCTCCCATCAGGATTGCTGCAGTCTGGGACAAGTCCTATACTTGAAAATTGTAGTACCAAGTCATAGGATTCCTTCTAGCCAAGAATACACATGAAGCCTCCCACCTGCTCTTAGGCAAGACACACAGATTAAAAGGGTTTGCTTGTTGATGCTTATCAGGTGGAAGGCCTCAGAGGAAGAAATCTGGGAGTAGCAATCACCAGGGAGAGAGAAGCTGTTGAAGGAAAACCTCAGCTACAAAACTCAGAAAATTTGGTCTACATAAGGCCTTAAAAGTGAATAAGACTGCTTTAAATTGTTGGTACAGCTAATAAAGAAAGGCTCACAGCAAAGCCTGCAGACAGGCTGTCTCAGTTTGTGTTTCTTTTCCAACACGCAGCAGCATATAGTTGTTAATGCAGTAATCAGTTCTGCAGCAGCTATTCAAACCCTATGGACAAGGTTGTACTGACAGCAACAATGTTAGTTTTGTTCCTGAGTCTGTGAAACAGGCAAAGCAGCTCCTTTGTATAAAAAAAGCTCAAGAACAGGAACCAAACTGTGTGCCAATAAGAAACCAAAAAGTAGAAGCTGAAGAAATTAAAGTGCAATGAAGAAATCCCAAAGCAAACCATTCCACAGCAACAAGTTCCTATAGAAGATAGCAGACATTAAGGACATCTGGTGCTTTTCTCCAAAACCAAACCAGGACAACTCATTGCACTTCACGGCTTTTGCTCCCACCAGGCTCCACCTGGTGAGGTTAGTCCTCCAGATCACAAATGTCTGCAGTTTATCGAGGTTCATACTCCGGACAGAAGCTGAGATTTCTGCAGAAACTCAAGACAAGCACCCCTCTTCTTCAGACCAAGATGCAGGCTCACTATTCCCTTCAGTGATTTTGTTTCTGTTTTTAAAAATGGGTTTTATTAATGTGCCCTGTTCACCGTTGGAAACCAGTGCCCTTAAAACAACTAATTACTGGAAAATTCAGCCTCAAATTAACTCATTGACCAACAGGCCAGCTAGTGGCCTTACTTGCCTCATATGTAAATGAGCAATCTGCTCTCTGAAATCTCAGCTGAGGAATTCACTCAAACACTATTAATGTAATCATCTTTCTGCCACACTCATGCTGGTGAGACCAGAACCTAAAAAGCATGTCTCAATCTCTGGCAGGAGGGACCTACGCTGCAGAGCACGATCAATCTCATTATTGCCTTGAGTTTGGCTTTAGTTGAGAAACTTTGTGCCAGTCATGCCCCTTCCAGACCAATGTGTTGCCCCTCGCTTCTGATTTGTGTCAGTGTGACACAAGGTTTAGCCTGGTTTAGAGTAACAACCCCAAAATATTTTCGGAAGGGGAGTAGCAGACGTTCTTTCATGCAAGTGTAAGAGCAACTGCAGTACACCGGGTCAGCCAGAAGAACGCTCAGCGTCACCGCGCCCGGTAATTCGGTAAGGTGGAGAACCGGCGGCACTCCGCTCCGCGGGCGGCATCTCCGCTCACCGGAGGCCCGCAAAGCCCCGCTGCCCGTGCGGGAACGCGGCAGGACACCGCGGGCAGCCGGAGCCGAGAAGCCCCCGGC
>VWZK01012980.1:203837-254556 GCA_013396935.1 Baryphthengus martii | reverse complement strand
GGAGCGCGGGGACTCGGCGGGGAAACGAGCTCTGCCGCTGGCTTTGCCCGCTGCCGGTGCGCGGCACACGGGCCCTCGAGGCAGCGGGCCTGGCACTCTGAGGAGCTCCTGCCCTGGCAAGGTGACCGGGTGCTGCCTGCAAACAGCCTTTCGTTAACCGGCACAAGGCTACGTGTCACTGCTCGGGCCACAGTCTCCGGACAGGCACTTTGGCCAGGTGTAGATTACAGCTGGACACGAGCAGTGTCAGCTGCACAGAGGCTGAACTGCCCACGTGTGTGTTCCTGTCATGCAAACACCATCCGACACAACTTCGTGTATGGGTTAATTTAAGGTGTTGCTCTGACATCTCCATTGCAACTTCATTTCAAAAGCGTAGGAGGCCCGGGCCCGAAGGGTCTTAAATACACTAACAGCAATGTAACTGCCTGTGAAGTCTCTCATACAAGCACCAAACTGGAGTTTTGACTTAAAATTCTTTTTCCAAGGGCTCATTTCGTTATTTACAGGCGTACATAGTACCTGGGCTCAACATCCTGTCAAGTCATTTCTCACACCGCGTTATTTGTCAGTTATGCTTTTTCCGACCTTTTTTTTTCATGAAAAAGCAGTGTCATTGTCTCTGCCAGTCCTCCGAGGACTGGTGGTTCTCACTTAGGAAAAATTCACAGGGAGCCTGAGCCATCGAGAAGAACAATGACCCTGTGATCGCGCCTGGAGAGGGAGTCTCTGGGCACCGGCTGACAGAGGCTTGCAGTTCTGAGGGAGGAACCAGTTTGGGATCGTTTCCTTCCTTTTGCACTCTGGGAAGCAGCCTGTTTTTGTAACTGGACTTGTACCAGTATTATTAACTCTGTCCCTTTTTTTCTCCACCTAAGTGGAGCAATCTACAGGACTTTGAGTTTTTGACTAATTATCCAGGTCTGAAGTGTCAGGAGGTGAGAGGATGTACTAAATATCATCAATGTGTCAGCAAACCTGGATGAGTTCCTTTAACATCACTGTGTTACACAGCAAACACTGCTCAGTGTCTGCCCTTTCTTTAAAGGAACAACAGAGAGGACTATATTCGGTTGTTCTCCCAGTCTTAAATGGAACTCCCGATATGCAGCTGCCTGGGCTTTCCGCAAAGCTTCATGGAATTTACCACCATGAGTTTCATCCCTGCACCAGAGCCCCGGCCAGGGCCACATGCTGGGAGAAGAGCCCTGCGCTGCCGCCAGTGCCATGCTTACTGCCACATCCCAGGTGCAGGACCAGCGGCAGCACAGGGCAGCTAAGGAAGGAAGTAGCCCTTCAAAAAGTCAGAACCAGTTTGTTTTGTAGTTTCTTCTGCTGCTGCTCTCCTGGCAAATGCTCTCCCTCTGTAACCAGATGCTTACCATCCAAATAGTGCACACAAAGTGGCTGCCCACCCAATCTCTGCCTTCATCAAGGACTGCCTTAGCCTGAATGAATCCGCTGATGTCAGAGCCAGCGGCTGGAATACCTCAGACAGTGAGCAGAAGCCCTGCCTTCTAGTTGTGAAGTAATAGCACTGGAGGAATTGAGCCTTTCCTGGGATGGAAAGTGTTCTCCCAAGCTACAGACTGCCCCGTGGCCTTGTGCGTGAACCCCTTGTTTTGGTTGGGACCTCTCCATATGGTTGTGTAGCTTTGTGGGGAATTAAAATTCCTTGGAACGGGTCCTGGCCTTTGTCTGGTTCTGCAAGTGTGCAAAGTTTCAGCATTGTACTTTAATAGCAATATTTATTCAAGTCCTGATTCTAATGTTTATCTTCCCTAGGGCCTTGCTGCATAAATGGTTGCACTGAAGTTATCTGCACCAGTAAAGGAGGACAGTAGCTCTTCTGAAAAGCAAAGGCTTTAAAATCTGACCTGTAATGGAAATTATTGACTGTAGAAAAACAATTTTTATTTCTCAAATTACCATTTGCTTTTAACATTCTTTCTGTTGGGTTTTGTAAGGCCTCTAGTTCAAAAATACCACAAAACCTGAAGTTTGGGTTCAGTGTGAGTTCACTGCAAGAGCCTTGCCTTTGAGCCCAGCAGAATGCATTACTTGTATTTCTCTATATGTATGGCTCAGATCAGATTTGAAGCTTTTAATTATACAATGACAACATGTCTGTCCCTTGTAATCAAGCACATTTTCTTTTAACCCATATGTTTATGTGCTAGCTGAAGATGACACTTTCAAGGCAGTCACAAGTGGTGCTTCCTCAGGTTCTGCAGGCAAACCAGATCTCGCTTGCCTGTGCAAAGTAGATGAGCAATACAGATCAGGGAGGGGATCCCATGGAGAGGTGGTATTCCCAGCCTGAGCCCCAGGAGGATGGATGTGGCTGGCATTTGAACTGGGGTCTGCCACAGGACCTACCAGAACCAACGTGTCAGCCCTGTAGAGCGGTTCCTCGGCCCAGGGAGCACGTTCGCGGCTTGACCCCAGAACAAGAGCGCCTGTCCCTCCTGGGTCAGAGGTCTGAGCTGAGCCTGCCAGATGGACACTGCTGGTTGCATCTTGAAAGAAAAATGT
Source organism: Baryphthengus martii (assembly GCA_013396935.1). Taxonomy (NCBI): domain Eukaryota; kingdom Metazoa; phylum Chordata; class Aves; order Coraciiformes; family Momotidae; genus Baryphthengus; species Baryphthengus martii. The sequence goes on along the minus strand of VWZK01012980.1, from coordinate 252,021 downwards.
TAGTATTTAGGGAGCAATATTTATTTTATGGGAGATTACTTTTTGTAGTGGCAAGTTTCTAATTTACGTCTGATTAGACTCTGTCTTTCTAGTTGAGTAAGAACTGTTTCTATTAAGCAGCGCTCAGGAATGGAAATCAGTCATGCTGCAGTTATGAATGGTGGGGAGTGGTGCAGCCTTCTTGGAGCTGGTCTTTAAGCAAATCCCTTTCTGCAAAAGGATTAGTTAACAAGATGGGACATAATCACCCTGTCTGGGGTGGGAGTTTTCTTATTCTGTGCTCTCAGACCTGTGTTGGTTTCCTTTGTTGTCCTCATCATCTGCTGCTGGAGCACCAGCTGGCTTTCCCAGTAGGTCCTGTGCAAAAGAATTGTGATCTCCAGATGACAACTGCCCATTCTGCTGAGTAACCAGGACACGCGGTCTAACTTTCACAACCTTTTCCTCTATGAGGCTGCCTGCTTAATAAGTCTTACCTTTCAAATGTTTGAAGGGGGATTGAAATTGCCATCTGAATCAAACAGCAGAGATATGACAAAGAATCATAGAATCATAGATTGTTAGGGGTTGGAAGGGACCTCAAGAGATCATCTAGTCCAATCCCCCCGCCAGAACAGTCATATTAGGTCCCCTCGCCTGCCACTGCCAAGACACTGTTGTTCTCTGCTGGGTATTTTCTGATCATTTTCCTAATTCATTTTCCATTTTTCAGACCAGCAGGCACTTTCTTCATTGGAAAAACTCTGCATCCTCTGTTGACAAACTCCTGTGCTGGTTCCCAGTTCCCAGATGCTCTACACAACATAATTCTGTCTATAACAAAAACAAAACAGAACAAAATTTTTAAAAAGTGAAGCACGTCCCAGATTATGGCTTCTTGTTCACATAATATTGCCTGTACCACTGGAAGTTGCTCACTATACTGGAAGGTTAAGATCTTGTGTTCCCCAGTCTCACTTCTGCTTTCAACCTAGAGAAACACAAAGGCTTTGGCATGAAGAAGGTCCTGCTAGAAATACACAGAATTTAGTGTTTAGCTTTTACTCTTGCTTCATTTTCCAGAGTTACCCAGAATCTTTAAAGAAAGTTGAGGTGGCGTGCGGGAGTGTCTCTGGCTCCATAGCTGTGACCACCATGTTCATTTCTCAGAGAATGTCGTGTTATTTGAAAGAAATAGGGTGTTGACATTAGGTGAGAAATGACCCCCTTCTTCACAAGCTCACGAGCTTAAGCAAAGGAGAGCTGTGTCCTGAGTGAAGACATTTTCTTCCTTGATGTCAAATCAATACAAAATTGTTTTACACTGGTTTTACTGTGGGCCTGGAGGCCGCAGATCTTTAATTGCACATAAAAAGGACATAATGACAGCATAATTTTGTTAGCATGATACATGCACGTCTGGTTTCATAGCTCATTTGCTTCTAAGATCTGCAGGTTCAGCAGGAGAAGCACTGAGAAGCAGCAGGACAGCAGCAGTGGCAGGTTAACACAGATTTCTTCATCCCCACTTGCTTCCTACAGGGTTTGATAAAACTGCATCCCTTTATTACATGCATAAGTAGCAATGATGAAATTAGTCAGAGTCATCTTGCTTCATGCAAAGTTAGAGCTGCCTTCTCTTACTCTACAGTCCTGATATACGAGGGTGTCCTGTTTTAGGAGACTGCCAGATAAACAGGATTGTTTTGCTGATTCATTGAGGACAGCCTCCAGCACTGCATTTCATGTGCCTCAGGGAAAGTCAGGCTAAGGACAAGCACAGAAGAAAGAGTGAAAAAGCCAAACTTGACATTAAAATCTGCTTCTCCTACTTACATTTAGAGGCAGCGCTCAGAGGTGGGTGGGTTCTTTTATTCCCCAAGAAATGGCATGTTCATGAAGGGCAGGTGACTGACGAGCCACCTCCATCGACCCAGGAAGGCCAGTGGCTGATGCTTCCATCACCATGCTCCAGCTTCTAAGCTTTCAGTCACAGTAGGCTAGAAGGTCAGAGTCGACTTTTTCTAGCTTCTGTAGGTCGCAGGTCAGTGGGCATTTCAGGATCAGTTTGGATTTATGTAAGAAAACACCCATTACTGAGTCAGTTTGAAGCCCAAAATATTCTGCCAAACTTGTACTAGATTCACTTCAAGACCTGTCAGCCCCGTTACTCTGAGTTCCTCTTCTGCCTCTAAAAATCAATCCTTTTCCATCTATTCCATTTGTTCTCTGCTTCCTCAATGAGATCATCCAGCTTCTTTTCCCAAGCTGTGAAGCCTGGCTCAGCCGTTCTCACTCAAAGACTCCGCCTTCGCCTTTGCTGTCACAGCAAAAGCTTTCATGACTTGCTTTTGAATGTTGGTCTGCTGTTGTGACTCCCTCTTGTTCCAGCCCGTCCCAGCCATCACCAGCTACTCCTATTTGATCCTGCTTTTACTTCCAGATAGGACTTTGTGGACTAAACTGAGATTTCCTTCTTTCCATGGTGTTGCACTTGAGCTAATCAATTGTTGCAGACCTGAGGCAGTCTTGCCTTCAACCTCCCCACCCATGGCTTCAGGAGACAGCATTGGTGCTCTGTAGCAAAACCAGGTGGTGTAACTAGAGATAATTAGTGACTACATGCCAGTGATTACATGCTTATATGCAGTAATTAGATGTCAACAGAGTAGAATTATAGTGGATTTAAAGGTACCATGTTTGTTTGTCTGTTTATATGGTTTCTTGTGACTGTGAGGAAGCAAACAGTGAAATGTATTTTGGCCAGGCTAGTGCAGTAGGCAGGGCTGCCATTTGTGCATGTTTTCCTTCATGACCCTCTAACCACTGGTGTAATCCATAAGCATCTTGGCTTGTAAAAACCACAGGAACCAGGTGGTGACTAAAAGATCACAGTCCACTTGCCTGCCAGTCCATTTGCTATTACTCTGGGGGAAAACCAGATTCTCTAAACTGGAGTGACTGATGTATCACGGTCCTCACAATGAGGAGGGGTGAACCTGCTGCTTGCTGCGAGCAGCAGTCCTGTGCTAGCTACAGGTGAGTCACCAGCAACAGCTGAGCAAATAAAGAAGAGTTGGCTCCAGCTTTTCCCTGGTGAGTCCTGAGTTTACTGGGATAAAGTATATTTGGAGACCTAAATGATTGGCCAGCCACGTACAGAGCATGTCAGGAGCCGTCTTACCAGGCAGTGTATTCCAGTGTGGGAATCCCACAGGTATCCCAGCAGGTGGGAACCAGCAACCGATGTGAGTGTGATGGGCTCTTGGGTGCTACACAACTTCTGCCTCCTGTGCTGCAGGAGAACTCGTCTCACCAGGGAAGTCCCTGTGACATTGAGGACAGGGATCCCAGGCAGCGTGGCCGTGCACAGGGGAGGGCCCCAGGAGCAGACCGAGAAGTGTCACTTCTGCGTGTGGGGTGTGCAGGGCAGGCGGAACACTGAAAGCTCTGTCCTGTCACAGTAGAGGAGCTGAAGAGATCTTAATGTACTGAGGTGATGGATATTGAGCGAGGACAGAGCTACAAAGCTCAAAATGCTGCTGGTCCAGAAGAAAGTGCAAGCACTACTATGCCAGGGAGCCATGTGCAAACCACTAAGGGTTTGTCTTCCACATGTTTGGAAGCAGCAGCAGGGGGAGGAATCTTGAGAGAGATTTATCCTTGTTGGCCAGAGACTGAACCTAAGTCCTGGCTGAAATCTCTAGTTGTTGAAGGAAGACACTGCAGTGAAAAATAAGTTTTGTAGATCACATTTAAAGTAAAACAGTTTTATGCATCAAAGAGAGCAGAATAAAGACCCAAATGCAAAGATCCTTGATAGAGCCTCAAACATCAGACGTCACCTTCTGATCAGCTGAAGCTCCTTTAGAAGTTTTCCAATGCCTGTTTTTTTCAGGCAAGCAGACAGCTCTGAGGATTTATTATAATAAGCTACATTTGCTTTCAGTTTTAGTGTATTCATGTATTTCTAACCAGGTCAGTAATGGCCAAAGCACATGAACATATTTTGGATTCATTTAGTTACCATAGTTCATCTGATGGTTGTAGAGTTTCAGGAGCCCAGTAAGTGTGACGGGTACACGGGTGATAGGAGTCAGTGACAGCGATGCAGAACCTCACTGGAGCCATGTGCCCCTGTGTGTACAGCTCCTGCTCCCCTGCTGCTCTCCAGCCTCCGCACAGGGCTCTGTAGGGAATCCCAAAACAAGTGGCAGGGCTGTGCTCCCAGGATCAAAACTTGAAATTATCAGTAATTTTTGCTTTAGGGGGCCAAAAAAAGGAGGCAATACACTATTCCCTAAAATTAACATCAATGTTTTGTCTTTATAATACATATTCGTAGCCACTTTGCTCAGGCTGAAGGGGCTTTTCCTAACTTCTGGCTTGGATCTGTCACCTCAGCTACTTTTATTCTAAAGCAATGGCTGGTGAGTGCCGTGCCACAGGCAGGCTGCGGTGAGAGGAACTGAACTGACTCATCACGCCACAGGCTCATTCCTGTTCCACAGGGAACTGTGCACCACAAAATACCATCGCACTGAGTGTCGCCACTCTATGAATTTTACTAAGTATGAAAAAATAAAGACCAAAGACAGAGACACTGATGAACAGATAAAGAGCCAGATGCTTTCTTGCCGAGGAGGCTGGAATGCAGGGTCCAAACTGCAGCACTTTGATGCAGGCCATTTATAGAGCATGGGTGAGTGTTGAATATCAATGGCTCTGAACTTTCAAAAGAGTGAGGAGTGAGGTGTTTTCCAGGTGACTGGAGAATTGTGAAAGGCACCGTATTAGCCATTTCCCTCAGAAAGCATGCGAATGTTCTCTCTGTTCATGATAAACTTCAAATGTCTGAGTGAAATCAATCTGCACCCCAGATGTGCTAATGCCTTAACTGAAACGTAGCTTTCACTCATCCCGTAAAACACACAGTATTTTAACAATTCCAGATCTGTAACTGCCAAATCTCAGTCTGTGAAACTAAAATCCTTTTCCTCTTCCCTGTATTTGCCCTGTTACGACAGACTTTTCCTGATAGAAAATGGCTAAGAACGTGGCAGGTTCCTTTGGCAGCGTGGCTCTTCTGCTTCATGTATTTACCTTTCCACCAATTCTGGCGTGCGCGTTGTGGTACGGGGGTGAGGACCTCTGTGTGTCAGCACAAATACCTGCAGGTGGTCAGACAGTTTTATGTACATTATTCATGGTATATTCTTACACTAAGTGACTGACTGTCCATCATTCATGAGTAATTCAAATCCTTCATTCAGTGTCCAGGATGGCTGATAAAAATGAAAGTAACAGATACCGCAGTGACCTCTGCAAGTTTCTGGGCTGAGAAGGTAAAAACAGAGGCCTGTTTTTCCTGCCAAGCCGGAACGCTTGAACTCTTTTCACAGCCCACATCAGTCAAGCAACTGCCACTGTACTGGCTGGTTTACCCTGGGCTTAAAGAAGGCACTTTGGGGAACTGGTCACTTTAAAAGTTCCCTTTTTCATATACAAAGGAATCCAAGGTGCTGGAGGTTGTTGTCTTTTAATCATAGTACTCGGCGAATATTGCCATTTTCATCTCCATTTTCATTTCTGAAGCCACAGGGAAAGCACACTACCAATGCCTTCCAGCTATGTCTAAAACCAACAGTCTTCTTTGCAAGTGTGTGTTGGTTCTGGATGAAAAGATTTACACAGTGTGCTTTCTGAGCATCTCTTCTGGAACGTGTAATAGCCTGAACTGCAGGTCACAGAGCTGCCCACTGCTTTTCTCTGGCTTGTCTTCTGAACATGTAATACGTGTGCCTTAACCATCTTAAGGAGTGTGCCCTAAAACATGAGAGAATTACGAAACACTGTGGTTCTCATCCTGAAAAAATGTTTCACACGTTCTACATTGATGATTAACTCTATTTATGTAGCTTAGAATGTTTCTGTGTTAAGTTAAAGATAATACCACAGCTTGCAAAAGAGGTAATTGCAGCCAGTGCTATTTGTCAGAATGTTCATATAGAATCTGCTCAGGTTTCATTCATAAAAATCTTTTTTTGGTACCTAATGAAAGTGGACTGATTTTCCTGTGTGCTGAGTACTTCCAAATCTACCATTTGCCTTCCTAATTTTTCAGTGCATGCTCTCCATTAATCCTAAAAATCATCCAGTTGTATTCTCTTCATGCCTGAACAGGAATTCAGACCCCTCACTTGGAAACTGCTGTTGAAAAATGTTGTCTGTTTCCAGTGAAGTTTCTGTGAGGGCAGTGAATTCCCCACTGAGGGGCAAAGGCAGTGCTTTCAGACGTCCTTTATCTGTCTCCAGGAAGTGAAGCTCATTATGTTTCCCCTGGACCATGCAAAGAAGAATAATAGTCTTATTTTATAAAGTATGTTTTGTGTCAGGTTAAGGCTACTGAACTACTGGGATGGTTGAAAACATACAAAGAATGTGCAAACAAAAGACTTCCAGCTCCAGAAGCTTTTCCATTCAAATCTCTGAATCCACATAACCTAATTAGGGCTATTATAAAGAAATAAAAATTAATGAACCACTGTTATACGATCCTTCCTGCATTTATATCACAGTTTGTTCATAAAGGAAATAGTCTGCTGAAGACCTGAGCCTTCAAGACATCTGGGAGTCAGCAGCTGCTAATGAGCAGCCGAGGAGATGCTCTGACCTGCGAGTGTGGTTTCAGTAGAGCCTGAATCAAGACCATGGCAAGAAAGCACACCAAGAGCTTCTGCTGTAACAATGGAGAGAAGCATCTTCCCCTCCAAGAAGTACTGGCAGGCAGCCTGAGCCAGGTTTGGGTGTAGCTGCTGGATACCGAACTGGAGCGTTTCAGAACAGCAGTCCCTGCAGAAGGTTGCAGGTCCCCCGAGCAAGGCAGCTCTCTCTGCAGCAGATGTCTGCTGTGGGTGGGCACCAGGCCGCGCCTTTGCAGTCTAAAGGCATTCTAGAGCAGTTAGATCATCGCTGTGGCTGACTGCTGGAAGGAAACCCGTGTCCACCGTGGTCATGAACTCACTCCCTCTGTTGCTGGCCAATCCCAGCGGCATCCGTGCAGCAGGCATGGCCAACACTGCGAGCAGGCAGAGCGCCGTCGATCTCTGGTACTGACGTGCTCTGGCCCATTCGCCAGTGACACTGCGGACTTTAACTGATGAGTTTGTTTCTTCTGAATGGAGAGGGATTTCCTTTAACTGTTTTTACTACTCATTATGTCACATTCCTTTATGATATGAGTTGAGCTATATATTTAGACAATTGTTAGGAAACCAATTCCAGAATAAACTTTCTTCCAGTTTACAAACTAGTGTCAGATTTCTAGCACTGCAGTCAGTTTACAATTGCTAAAGCCAAGCATGGGCAAGCTTTGCCTTTTACAGGTTTGTCAGTCAGTCTTTGTACCTCTGCTCTAATTTCCATCGAAAAGGTTTGGGTCCGATTTTTGTGAGAGTAGCTCAAGATTTCTTTGGGTCTTGTGGTCACATTCTAAAATGGGTACAGGAGATATATTTTTCCTGTTCCATTATTAGCCTAAATTTGTAAAATCACAACTTTCCTGCCACATTTTTCACACTCAAATACTAAAATGATAGACACGGACACTCCTCATCCAGACCTTCACTCCCTGACTTCAGGGGTCTGCCGCACACGGGCACCGGGCTCAGGCAGGAATCCTTTACTGTCAGTTTTGCAGCCACCTTCTCTGGGCTCTTGGGCTGGGCTGCTGTCTCTCTGGTGTTTTAAGCACGATCAAAACAGTCTTATTGACGACTAGTTCTACACGCTCGCTGGAACCCCACCACAACCAAGTACTCACCTGGCTTTAGAGGTTCAGCTTCAAACAAGCCCAGGGAGAGGTTAATCACCAGATGATAAAAAGCTGGTTCTTGTGGGGTTTGGGAGGCTGTTTGTGGCTGTTGCTGTAGTGATGCCGAAATGATAACCAGGGAGCAGGGAACAGTCAGCTGTGCCTCTGGACTTAAGATGATTCCATGCAGGACATCAAAAAGGAATGCAATAGCTCAGCAACTCTGCTTTAGGAGTCTAAAGGAAAGCAGATGAAGCTATACAATTTTTTTACAATAGGCAGATTCTTTCTGTAAGACACCTTATTTTTTAAGTGCTCATTCTCCCCGAGTCCTCTGAGGATCAGCATCTAATAAACATGCCTATTTGTGAGATTTTTATGTTAGGCTTAGCATGAGATCTCTGGGCTCTCTTTATCTGCAGAACAAACACGGTTTTATGAGCAGAGTGAGACTCACTTACTGAGTCTCAGCTTTTACTCCAGCTTGTCAAGATTCTTCCTGGTAGCCATGGCACACGACAACCTTCGCCCATTTATTTAGTGGCACACACACCTTGAATAACATACTCTCAGAGATCCCAATCAACGTGATTGCTGGCTTTCACTTCAGCAGACTAGTTATCAGACCTCGAAAACCCATTTCATACTGTCAGGCAAATGCTGTAATATATTTTATTTGAATATTTAAATATTTATCCTAGTTGATGGTTACTTGCTTTTAATATACCATGTTCTTTTTTGTTTACTTTTCTCAAATATTGAGGAGAATGTTTATTAATATACAGTGAATTATAAGCCTGAATGGCCTAAGACTTTCACCTAAAGCATTTTTAGAGTTGATACCTATGTGAATTATAAGCTGTGAACTGTAAAGTACAACATAACAGTCATACACAGTTTGGAATTTGAACTTTCTTTTGGCTTGCTATTCATTTTCCTCTCTAGGTAAAAAAAATATATGATCTATATGATAGAACTTACAATTACTGTGCAGGTCCAATTTCAATTTTCCATAAATATTTCATGAGTAAGCTCCAAGTCAGGATTATTTGGTGAAGATGATCATGGAGCTATTGAATAAAAAAGACAGGCAGCCACCTGTGGAAAACTCCTTCTTAAGAAACACCGTGGCATTTGTCTGTTGAACTCATAAATGATTCTGTCACCTGCACAGTGCAGGGAAAACACAGCACACCCTTGCAGTCGCCAGATGGTTACTTCATGTACTACCTGTTGGGGTGAGATCTGCACTGGAGTCCAGAGCAGGTAATTGCATTGGGCTTGTTGCTCAAGTCAACATTTCTGACCGGAGGCACTGAACCTACGCGACGATGGCGCCTTGCCAGATCCTGGGTTTTTGTTACTAAACTCTGCAATTCACTTCTGTAAGAGATGTCCTCAAGGCACGAGTATAAACCATGTGCTGGAGCATAAAGTTGAAGAGCTTGAACATCCTGCTCATCTCTCATGGTGCAAATATGTCTGAGGCGGCTGAGGAATTCAGGCAATGTACAGCATCGTGCTCCAGGCTGTGGTTGATGTTCAGTTTAGCGATGGCTGTGGAGCTCAGTTAATTTCTGCATTTTACTAGATAGACTGGTACAGCAGAAGGCCAGAAGTAAAAAAATGAGTTTTCGTTAATTTGGGTACAATGGGAAGGTGAGTGGGTGACTTGATGGCTTCCTAAAGGCTGGATCTGAACTATGGCTTCAGCAAGATCACAGCTGTAACATTAAAAAAAAATAAAAGGAAAAAAGAAACCAGAACCATGTCTCTCCATTCCCCTTGAGCTGTACTCAGGCACCAGCCACAGTTCCCTTTTCCCATGCTCTCTTCCCTTCCCTTTTACTTTGTGCAAAGTCTGTGGAGGGGAGGAAATGGTCTTGAGGTGTGCTAAGGGAAGTTTAGATATTAGAATAAAATTCTTTCCTGAAAGGGTTATCAGACATTGGAACACCTCGCCCAAGACAGTGGCGGAGTCCCCATCTCCGGAGGTATTTAAGAGTCGTGCAGACATAGTGCTCAGGGATATGTTTAGTTGAAGGTATGTCACTGTTGGGCTAATGATTGGACTCGATGATCTTAGAGGTCTTTTCCAATCCATGCAATTCTGTGATCCTGTAAGCATGGATGGAGGGGAGGAGAACAGGCCAAGAAGGAAGACGGGGGGGAGGGCTCAAGAACACGGATGGTGGGTCAAGGGAACAGAAGGCAGATGGAGGTGGAGGGGATGAGGGCAATGGAATAGGACCAGGAGAAAGGAGAGGGTCGGACCATCCAGAGGAGGAGAGAGGGTAGATCTTGACCACTCACTAACAGTGACGGACGGACTGTGGGGATGCTTGGGTGGGAGTGGAAGACATCAGGTGATGCAGAGCAGGGGTGCAGAGGGGATTTGTACATGCAGAGAGGGGAGCAGGAAGGGTGAGAGCGTGAGCTACAGGGGAGAAAAGGGACCTGAACGCACCAGAGTGGAAGAGACCTGTGCAGCCTCGGGAGGACATGGGCGCTCTATATCAGGGAAAGATATGAATGCTTGCAACTTAATGATGTGGATGAGAGAGTTGAATGTTTATAGGTAAGAACCAAGGAGAAGACAATTAAGGCAGACATGAAGGTAGGAGTTTGTTATAGACCCTAGAACCAGAATGTAGAGGCTGATGAAGTATTCCATAAGCAGCTGGCAAAAGTCTCACGTTCACAAGCCCTTGTTCTTGTGGGGGACTTCAATTTCCCAGATGTCTGCTGGAAATATAACACAGCAGAGAGGGAACAGTCCCAGAGGTTCCTGGAGTGTGTGGAAGACAACTTCCTGACTCAGCTGGTGAGGGAGCCAACTAGGGAAAGAGCCCTGCTGGACCTGCTCCTTGTCAACAGAGAAGGTCTTGCGGGGAATGTTAGGGCTGGAGGTCATCTTGGGCAGAGTGATCACGAAATTATAGAACTTTTAATTCTTAGAGAAGCAAGGGGGGGAGTCAACAGAACTGCCACCTTAGACTGCCAGAAGGCAGACTTTGGCCTGTTTCAGAGCATGGCTGAGTGTCCCTTGGGAGATGGTCCTGAAGGGCAAAGGAGCACAGGAAGAAAAGGAAGGCTTATGGCCTTTGGAAAAGGCAGCTGGCAACTTATGAGGAATACCATAACATCCTCTTTAGGAAACTCAGGAAGAGTGGGCTGGATGAGTGGACTGTGAGGTGGACCGAGAGCTGGCTGTGTGACAGAACTCAGAGGGTTATGATCAATGGAACAGGGTCAAGCTGGAGGCCTGTAACCAGCGGTGTTCCCCAGGGATCAATACTCATTCCAGCCTTGTTCAATATACTCATCAGTGACCTGGATGAGGGGACAGAGTGCATCCTTAGCAAGTCTGCTGATGATACAAAACTGGGAGGAGTAGCTGACACTCCAGAGGCTGTGCTGCCATCCAGCGCGACCTGGACAGGCTGGAGAGCTGGGCAGAAAAGAACCTCATGAAGTTCCACAAGGGCAAGCGTAGAGTCCTGCACCTGGGGAGGAAGAACACCAGGCACCAGGAGAGGTTAGGGGTGGACCTGCTAGAAAGCAGCTCTGAGGAGAAGGGTCCGGGAGTCCTGGTAGATAGTAAGTTATCCATGAGCCAGCAATGTGCCCTTGCTGCCAAGAAGGCCAGTGGAATCCCTGGTTGCATAAGGAATGGTGTAGCCAGTAGGTCGAAGGAGGTCATTCTCTCTCTCTACTCCACCCTGGTGAGGCCACACCTGGAATACTGTGTCCAGTTCTGGGCTCCCCAGTTCAAGAGAGACAGCGAACTACTGGAGAGATGCCAGCAGAGGGCAACGATCTCCTATGAAGAAAGGCTGAATGAGCTGGAACTCCTTAGCCTGGAGAAAACTGAGGGGAGACCTTGTTAATGCTTACAAGTATCTTAAGGGTGGGTGGAAGGAGGGTGGGGCCAGACCCTTTTCAGTGGTTCCTAGTAAGAGGACAAGCGGCAACGGGCAAAAGCTGGAACAGAGGAAGTTCCATTTAAATATGAGAAAAAACTTCTTCACCATGAGGATAACAAAGCCCTGGAACAGGCTGCCCAGGTGGGGTTGTGGAGTCCCCTTCTCTGGAGGTATCCAAACCCGCCCAGATGCCACGCTGTGTCATGCGCTCTTGGCCATCCTGCTTTAGGCGGGGAGTTGGACTGGATGATCTCCGGAGGTCCTTCCCAACTCTTGACAATTCTGTGATTCACCTACTCCAAGGCCAGGAGTCAATGACAGGGCACCATCCTGGTATCTGTATCATGGTTAACACTGAGGTTTGTCTCTGGAGGTGCTCATGATCTGACTTTGTAATTGGTTCTTACAGGCCTCCCTCTTTATTCAGAGAAATGTGCAACTGAGATTGATGGTTTGTCCCTGAGGGAGTGCCTCTTGCTGAGGAGCCTGCAGGAGTACAGCTGTGGTCCACACCTTGGAGCACACATTCCAGATTCTTATGGACCTTTTCCAGCACTGCCGTCTTCATTTCAAGATCTGCCACAGACCAGACCTCCATGCAGCATTCCAAGACACAAACGAGCAGGAGTTCAGTACAGTTACATTTTCCAGTCTGTTCATTCCTTAGTTATCCCTAACATGGCATTTAGTTGTTGAGCCCTGATCTGCAAGATCCCTCCCTCAGCTGGTAGTGCCTCTCAGAAACGGTAAGTGTTAGTCTATAATTAGGGAGTCCGTAATCCATAGATTAGTGGCTCCATGCTCTAAAGTCTCCATCTGTTGTACACACTGAAATCATTATATTTCTAGTCTCAGTCCCGCTCCAGGATTCTAAAATGGTTTTTGCAGGATTTTCTTTGTCATGCAAAGCAGCTTGTTCACAGCTGTCTCTTGGTGGCCAGGCACCAGAGCAGAAATTGCACAATGGCCTCTTGCCAGTGTAGCACAAGCTGTGGGATGCTCCTCCGTCCAAGCAAGCGTGGGGCTTTAGAATGTATTTTTCTGCTGTGTTCAAACCCCTTTGAGACAGAGCAGATGGCACAGTGCCAGTTATTAGGGCTTTTACTATGTTTAGACAATCTCCCAAACAATGGAAAACTACTGCCATCCAAATGAGCTGCAGAGGCAAGACAGAAGCCTTTCAGCGTGCAGCCGTGCTTCCTGCACACCAGCCATGCACACTGGCCACGCCTGCCCCAGCAGATGCGCAGTCTGTAACAAAGCGCCGTCCCCTGCTCGCCAAAGCCCTGCTTAACGACAAAAGATGAGGCAAAACGGATGTGTCTCAAGGGCAGCCCAAAGAGCTGCAGCCCAACTCAGGCTCTATCACACCAGGGAACTTCCTACCTAGGGGCAGGCTGAAATGCGGTCATGCACCGGGGGCAGTCTCACGCAAGGCTTGCCCTGTCCTGAGCACTGTGTGGATAGTCTGGGACTCCCTTGCATTGTCCCATCCTTTCTGTTGTCCTGTAGCTGGAGATGCCTTGCAGCTGTCCTACAGGAATACCCAGATAGTTCTGGACCCAAAATCTGGTGACAGAGTTCTTGTTGCTGTCATAGAAATGATCTCTTGGATGGCCACACTTCCATGTGTACACAGGAGACGGCAAAATCAGGGCTTACCCATCTGAGCTGTACCAGTTCAGGATGCTGGTTTCATTGCACCATACCATTCTTCCAGCAGAGGAGTATCACAGAATCACAGAATGACAGAATGCTAGGGGTTGGAAGGGACCTCCAGAGATCAAGTCCAACCCCCCTGCCAGAGCAGGATCAAAGAATACTGGTTTACATCTGCAGAAATTCAGGCTCAGAGCTTACATGGCAGCTTTCCTATACCCTCACTGATCTGGGTCCAATAAGCAGCACCCTGCATGAAATATATTTCTAACCTTATTACAGATTTTTTTAAGAATAAATGAATCTCCTGGTCTGATAGCTGGGTAGCTGCACAGCAATAGCCTTATTGCACTTCACTTGGTAGAAGGGCTATTTCATACCAGCACAGGAGCTGTTCTCCCACTGCCTTACCCAGGAAGGATCAGCAGAGCCTGTCCCGAGCTGGCCACGCTGCTTCGGCCACAGGGCAGCAGGAGGTTGCTGACAGACACCTGGGGCAAATACAGTATGCAGATATTTCTGCAGCACCCATGACCAGCTAGCACACTGCTGGGATTTTAAATGAAAAAGCCCAGTGAAGCAAAGCAGCCTTTCTCAGGCAGGCAGGGTGCAATGCTCACGAGGAATCTGTGGAAATTCTGGGGTACAGAGCTACTTTAGCTACTTTTCTAGCCCTCCGACACCACTAGTGACAGTGCCAGCTGAAAGGCTTACAAATGAACCCATTTCCATATAGGTCCAATCATTAACCTATACAGTTATTTGAGCTGTAGATACAGACAGTGGTAGTGATGAGGATCTCTGCTGTACACTTACGTTCATGAGGAACAGCAAAGATCGAGTAGACCACATCCAGGCAACTAGTTGGAACCCACCTGCTCTCACTGACCTCAGAGCAACCGCTTTCTAGCAACTAAGCTGCTGCTCCTCTTGTGCGCGAGGGGTATGGCAGCGAATATGGCCCATTGTCTCCCAAATGCAACACGATTCGTTAAGAGTCATGACATTCCGGGCACAGGAGAGTCTCCAGAGAAGCCATTGCTAGAGCAACACACAGACTGCAGACAAACAGAATTTCTCAGGCTCTCAGTTCTATGACTCACAGGACCCCCTCGAGGACTCTCCAGGATCTCACTTCATCAGCCAGAGCAGTGCACAGGAGAACTGGACAGCCAGGAAACATTCTTTCCTGTCACCTCTGTCCTTCAGCCCGGGAGCCCCTCTCTCTGACACCGTTGGCTACCTTGGTACACTTACAGTGCAGATGTACCGTGTCGGTTTTGCCAAATAAAACAAAGCACCTTCCACAGGTCCTGTTGCACATTTCTATCTTATACGCATGTCTATTACCTTTGATTTAATTCTGATTTAGTGCATGTTAATATTAAGTGGCCTTTCCAATTTTTCTAGCCAAGGGAAACGAGACTGCTTGGCTCGTTTGCTTCATTCATTATTGCAAGATTATTTTGCAAGGGGGTTGGAGACAAAGACTTTTGAACTCTGTAACAGTAGAGAACTAAATTTAGATCCGAACTTGTGTGTCTCAGACCCATTTAATGTGTTTCAGTCCTCCAAGAACGCTTTAAAGATACAAACTGCAGTGGATCTTGGGAAAAGATAATTAATGTTGTGGGTGTTTTTTTAAAATAATGAGTACATCAGCCTACTGGGCTATTCTGTGGCAATATAATGTTCTTTAGCGTAGATTTGTTGTTAGATTGGAATGTAAAAAGATGGGGTAGGTGTAAATACCTGGCTACGAGTTTGCACTTCCAAAACGCGTTTTCCATTTCCCCTCGAGGACTTTCCTCGGCCACGTCTTTCCACCAGCTCTTGTTCGTAGCGCAGGAGCTGCCGCCCGCCCCGGGCGCCGCGCGGCACCGCGCGATGTCTGGGAGACGCTGGGTATGGGGAGGTCCCGAGGACTCTTTTATTTCAAACTGGGTGACGAGTCTAACAAGGGAAGGGTGCCCGCTGGCCCCATCCCGCGAAAAGGCAGCAGCTTTTGTCTTTTTTTTTTTTTTTCCTCTGCACAGACTTAGCAAAAACCCAATCAATGGGACCCTGGGCCCACGGTGGAATCTGCGCGGCGGCCTTCCCACGCTGCTCCAGGGGCCGCTGGAGTTGGTAAGCGATGGATTTGCAGCAAACGAGTGAGGTCTGTCTGGTGCTCAGCTCCCACAAGATTCCTCTCAACAGACTCCAGCCAGACACCAAGTATCTCCGTGAACGTACAGTGAGATTGCTTTTTTTAAAAATGTTGCGGTTTTATTTTTTATACAAACTAAAACACCAGAGGTCATTGAATCCTATATTAAATACATAAATTAAAAAATAACCATTCATAAAACTTTACATACAATAAGGATTCTCTTCTACACGTTAATACATATAGTACAGATACATGTCCAGTGTTTATCAAAGGGTCATTCTGCCACATCATTTACAATTCTGTTCTGGAACAGACACCAAAAAAAAACTGGGAACAAAATGTATATATAAAAACACACAGGTGCTGATGTGAGGGAGGGCAGAGGAAAAGAAAAAAACCCCTTTGAATCAGCAGCAGTTGTGTGGCTGTTTATTGAACCTTGCTCTGGTGAGGAGGAGAGCCTGGCCTGTCCAGTCCCCCTGGGGTGCCACAGAACAGAAAGCTTTGGGGGTTCTGAGGATGCTTTCCACTGAGGTGAGGGCAGAGAGCTGGAAAATTAAGCACATCTACAAAAAAAGTCTCCATGGTCCTCCAGGCACATCAACAAGAGAGGATGGAGCTGTGAGACAGGCAATAACACTGTGAGAAGCCCTGTTTAAGGAAACTTCCATGACCCCTACTGCCAAAGTCCATCTCACCTAACTAGGCCCCCATCTGAAGTGCTTAAATTGAAAGAATAGTCCTCAAAATCTCTTGGTCAGTGGAGGAAAAGCTGCAAGTCAGATTCTGGTCAAGCTGACTTAAGCTGCATGACGTGGCTCCTCTGCGGCTAGGGACCCCCCAGCGCTGGCTGCACTCCTGCTGCAGCCTGGAGAGGAGGGACAGAGGGATCCAGGGCTGCATTTGCTGCCCTCAAAGGCTGCAATAAATTGGGTTTTATTTTGCTGGTTGGTTTAGTAGGGGAGAAATTGGCTGCAGTGCCTACTTTGAAGGAGGGTTCTCAACACTTTGCCACAATGAATGCCAAGAGTAGCAGAAAGCCCTGGATAAACAGCTTCAGGATGGGGGCAGGGGGGAGACCCCAGAAAATCAGATCCAAAATGGAGTTACCCAGAAGATGTAAAATGGAACCGTGAGGAGCGTACCAGGTGTGGCAGCTAACCAAGCCTAGATTCAGTTCCCCATACCTAGACTGGAAGTGAACTTCCATAAGCTAAAGCAATGATTTTCTATATACAATAGGGAATAGATATATGCATATAAATGTATATATATGTACATATACATATATACTATATATAGATACATGTATATATATATACACACGAACATCAAACTCGTACTGATCTTGCTGGCAGCAGAAAGTTTGTAGTACTGGTACCAGCCAGTGTTTGTGGCGTGGCTCACGTCACGCTGCAGGGAGAGCGAAGCGGCTGTTGTCCAGCTCTCAGGAGGGAAACCGCCACCTTTTAGATGTCTGCAGACCAAGGTGAGCAGTGGACTGTCTACCACCTCCCACCACCCAGGCCCCTGGGCACGGAGCACCTGCAGACATGTGCACATAACAGTAAGGGAGGGGAGATTCGGCAAAAAGGAGAATGAAATCAGATGTGAACAGCTCAGGGAGCCTCAATGGTGAAGCCTGACACAGGATCAGCCAAGATTTGTTCTGAAACAAGGGATTTCCGTCTGTGCCATGAGCCTTCCCTACCATTGCCCGAAACAAACGTTTGTAGTCCTCCTCCTTTTTTGAACCAAAGCAGGGATAGAGGTTCTTGCACCATCACAGAACACAGGTGCCGTTCATTCTTCTGCAGAAATTGTGCCATGTGTTCATCGCTGGCCCCAATGCCAGGGAAACGGCTTCCAGCCTGTATTTACTTGCAAGACACTGCAGCCAAGTGGCAGGAAATGAACTGGTGCTGCAACAGGGGAAAAGGGAGTGAGAGGGGAAAAAGGGAATAACCAGACAGGAAACCCCGCTTTTTGTAGCTAACAAGGTGTTAGAAAGCTGCTTAGTGCTCTAAAGGTGTCACAGGTGTGGGATGAGACTCTCAAAGAGCCCAACTCCAAAGCTTCAGGGCTGAACTGCTGGCAGCACTCTTGGAAAGCACACGTAGACTCAGGCCAAGCTAATCCAGAGATTCTTCTGTAGGGGGAAAAGAATTTGAACAAAGTGCATGCAATGTACCTGTGTTCTTTAACATACCTGCCTATAAGCCTGTTTTAAAAAAATTAACAAACATACGGTTGGTGCAGAATTCCATAAACCCCTTGACTGAAACGGACTGCTTCAAGAAGATGTGGTCATTCTGTGATGTAAAATAATTTTAAAATAAATAAATAAATAAATCACTTGCTAATAGCTTCTAAACTTTGATGGAAGGTTTAACATAATCTCAGGGCATGCAAGAAATGCAGGGTTAGGAGTCTATGGAGAAATGGAGCCCAGCATTGCAATCCAGTTGGGTGGGTGGACATCAGTGATTAAAAGCTATTCTGGCCAAATGACATCTGTGAAGAGCAGGCAGCCTCGATACTAGAGGAACTTCATCCCTGCTGTGGCCGAGGAACTGCTTTTGACCTGCTGAGTTGCTGTGGCAAGTTACTTCACTGCTTTGTGCCTCAGTTGCTTCATCTGTAAAAATAAACACGCAAAGACGAGACTCTTTGTAGTGCACTTTTAAAGCTTCTGATACGCAGAGTCTGTGTGCGTAAGACAATGGTACACGTGCTCTGTTTTGAAGGCTGAAGTAATGCAGAGGCTGTACTCTGGCCCTTAGTTTTCTATTTTGTAATACAGACATCCATTTCTCCCAGATAAGATTAAGGCTCCATCATGGAAGACGCAGCTCAAATAAGGAGCCGTGCCAGAGGAACCCGAAGTCCAGGCAGGCACGACTCCATCTCCGGGGCAATGAAAGCAGAGGTGCAGAGAAGTGCATTGTTGTGCCTGGTTCATACAGCACATAGGTGAGAAGGGCAGGTGGGTGCACCTGGCACCCATCCCAGCAGGCACGGGACCTTCGCAACGTTTGCTGCGGGCACAAGGCTCCTCAGGGTTCATTTCTTACTGACTATGGGGACCATGGAGCTGTGACACCTCAGGGAGACAGTGGGGCTGGGTTCCAGCCTTCGTGATTGGGGAGGTAAGTGATGCTTTGAAATGCAAACAACTACTAGTTATTCCTAACTGTGGAAAAATCTAAAGACACTAGCGATGCTCCTTCTTACTTCTAACAAGGATGTGTTCACGTAGCTTTTCCCCATTTCTGGTTTATGCGTCACTGATCGGGAAGCCAGCTAACAAAGTCAGTTTGCAAGCCAAACCAAAACACTTGTTCCAAGTTGGGACGAAACAGTTGGAGGCTGATGCTGTGTGGATCATACCACATGGACAAGGGGGTTGGCTTTTTTCCCCCCCCTCTCTGTCCTCCAAAATATTTCTTTTCTTCTTCAGAAGCTACTTGTAGGTCAAATCCAGTGATCCACAGTGTATTATCTAAATAGTAAACCCAAGTATAGTCATTATTATCACGGTGGCAGTCTTGAAAGAGTATGAAAAATATCTGACAATAAACAGGCTATTCTTTGTGGACGGAGGGTGAAGAGAGATAAGGCTACAGCTCTGTCGGAAATCCTCCTTACACCAGACACCCTCCTCTTCCCTTCCTCTGCTGAGTAGGGTGGTGCTTTGTTATGGTCTCAAGCACCAAGACGTGGTGCCCTCGTCCTGCCCATTCTGCAATAAACCAGAACGCATTTCTTCCTTTCTTCTCCCCACACTGCAGCTGTCATTTGTTCCTGAGGTTAAAACCAAAGAGGAAGAGGAGGAGTCCCTGCAGTGAGACAGCCAGACAGTTCAAACCAGAAGCTTTGTTGTCAGCATCTCTCTACGGCTCCTAAGTGTTTCTCCTGCTCTGTCCTGTAACTTTTGATCTGTTCGTGGGACGACAGTGTCACATTTAAATGATTGCCCTGCACAGCAGAGATAGATTTTTCTGTTGTACCTTTGGTTCCATGCCCAAGACACACTGACTTGATCAGCTGAAAGTGGTTCCTTCCCTCTAAGTTCTTCGTAAGTGATGTAGGTTCACAGTTTATTTTTCTTCACCTTTTGTAATTTCAACATACAGAATTTCATTAGATGCAGCATATATCATAGCGTTAGACAGGAACTGTCAAGTAACAAATCTTGAGTGATGGCTTTAAAATACAAGGTGGTTGCAGTCTTGGCTACAGGTTGTTCATTTTTATACTTTTTAAAATAGGTGTAAACAATGTTCACTTCATGGTGGGGTGGAAGCACTTGCCTTTATAAGGACTTATCTGTATGGTCGGGCACTCTAAAACAAAAAAAAACAAAACAAACAAAAAAAACCACCAAAATCTGTATCAGATAAGTGGCAAATTTACCTAGCTATCCCAGCTGATAAGATGCAGTCTATCAATCAGAAAGTTGAAACGGTCTGTTCTCACAGTTACCAGCATTAAACTGTTTCTGTTTGTCCATATGAAAGGCATTTGTGAACATTCTGGGTATTTTGCCAAGCCTGTTGATTTAACTCTACAAAGTACAGCCCTCTGGTCCACAGGAGTCCCCATGGGCATCTTCAGATGGATAGTTATGCACTAGTTTCAACAACTCTCGACCAAAGCTGCCTAAAATTCACCAGTGACAGGAGAGATGACAGCAGGCGATATGCCTGTGGTGTCAGGGCAACCTCAGAGCTCTGGCTAAGGCAGCAGTGAAGTGAACGCAGACTGGTCTCGTTCCGAGGAAGCCTATGGAGGTTCTCGTGTTTAAAGCCCACCATCTGGACCTATGCCGTTTATTTACACTCAATACCTTCAGCTGTACCTGGAAACAAAACTGGGCCAGTACAAATAGTGGAAGGGTGCAGCCAAACATCCTTCACACACAGTAGTGCTCTCAAGTTGCCTCAAGTGCAGGGCAGAAGAATGTATTCAATGACATGGTTCAAGCCAGAGCCACAAGATACCATAGGAAATTTAATGCCGTGACTCTGTCCCCAAATAAGAAAATTTTCATCTGTCATTGCATGTCCCTGAGTTTAACATCACATTATCTAGGCTGTGTTCTACTTCTGTTACCCTGGATCAAAAAAATCATCCTAGACCAGCATCCTGGTTCTAAAAGTGGCTAAGGCACAGAGGGGAAAATGTGAAAGCTGTGTACATTATAGTTCCCCAATTTATTTCCTCATCTTCCTATTGCTTTTTGAACTCCCAGCTTACAGTTGCTGAGCATGCTGTACCAAGACTAGTTTACATCCTGCATCATTCACTATCAATTTTTGTTTAAATTTATTACATGGCAATTGCTTGTACTGGAGAAGACAGTGAATGATAACAATCTATCCATCCATCAGCACATTTTCCAGACCTCTCTCACTCCTTTTAAACAGCCTCACTCTCTGAGCCAGAAGAATCCTTCCATCTCTCTGTCTCCCTCTTCCTGTCTCTCAGCAGCTGATCGTTCTTCTTCACCCTTCCTTTGCAGCTCTCCTACTTCTGGGCACTGAGCTCTGCCCTGCTATAACCTCCTGATCTATTTCCCGAGTGCCAGTTCAGAGCCCACTGTAGCATATGTAGGGTTGAGATTTAGAACTGTTTTCCATCTGCATCCATTTGCAAACATTAACAAACATCACCTGCAGTTCTCTTGGCTGTTTCATACTGTGAAATTCTTGTTAGCTTTTATTTTTACAGTTCTGAATAGCGTAGTATCACCTGAAAGCTCTGACAATTCATTTACAAGTACGATGAACTGTGTTGGTCTGACTGAAACTCCCTGTGGCAAGTCAGTAGTGTGATTATGCTCCAGTGTGAACTACTACAAACTGACAACAACCTGCTGAATTCTCGGACTCTAGACACA
This sequence comes from Baryphthengus martii, assembly GCA_013396935.1. Lineage (NCBI taxonomy): Eukaryota > Metazoa > Chordata > Aves > Coraciiformes > Momotidae > Baryphthengus > Baryphthengus martii. Next base: position 230,590 of record VWZK01012980.1, on the reverse strand, counting down.
CAAGCACATGATCCTCACCTCTGTGCACAAGCTCTAGCTGTGAGGAAATAAATAAAATAGTCTTACCTTTCCAAGAGGCATGTTGACATCAAGGCCAAAGAATAAAGGCAAGAGAGAAGAACAAGAACAGAAAGAGAAACTGCAGAAGAAAGAGAACATTGTATAAAAAATAAAGGCCATGGCATTGCAAGCATCAGGATTATTTTTGCACTCTGTAGGACAATTAGAACCACCGTGCATTCAGAAAACACTGTATTTCCCTAGTTACTTGTGTAAGTACCATACCACTTCCCAGGCTTAGAAAACAGGTCTCCCGTTAATTTTGGCGATGAATTACAACTGGCACCATATTGAAAGCCTGAGGTATAACTGTCACTATGAACCACCATGGATTGGCAGAAGTCACAAAGATGGATATAAAAAATAGCATGGGTAGTATTTTTAAGTGTGTTAAAAAATAGTGCCTGCAATCCATGCTGGAAATAGTCTGGGAATACACACACACACACACGCGCGCGCGCGCATAATATTAAATCCTAACCATTAAACATTTAATAATTTTTGGATATCTCATTTTAATCATGAATGTGTTATGTTCTGAGATGTGAATCTCTGCAAATCAAAAGCTCTTCTGAAAATTGACACTAAAAAGTCTGTTTAATGTCTCTGTGTGACCATGGCATAAGTTTTGCTCCGTTTGGGTTTCTTTGATTCTAGATTATCCTGGTACTTTTCCAAATCGTATTTATTAGAAAGACACCGAGCCCTTGTATGACAAAAAAATTGGCAGAAAAGCAGAAAGAATTATCTGTATCAAGTTTTGCATTATGCTCACTTGTTCCACATTAGGAACAGAGATATAAACTGAAAGGGCTCATTAGTCACTGTATTAATCCAGCCATTATTCCATGTTATAGCTTACACACGGACACAGACATTTACTGCTACAAGGACACTGGCAGGGCTACCACCACTGGAGATGCATCTTACACCAGTTTGGCATTTCTAGAATAGACACCCTTGGCAGCAGTCTGCCATGCCCATGCTATCATCTACCTACAAGAGGCAAAACTCAATGTGACAGAGGTGGCCTTATTCACAAAAAACTGCAGTGCAAATTTTTAGAGAGAGAGTGTGTGTGTGCATGTATATATGTGTATACACATATAGTATATATAAAGAATGTGCATATATAGTTCTTTGACAGTTCAGTTTAAGGACAGTATCCTGATACCGTATTTATACTGCATATTCAATTACAAGCTTCAATAAAGCATCAGAGTTGCCTAGTCCTGTCAGGTAAGGGCAATATTCAAACCTTCTCTGTGTTTCATTCAGTCCTTCCTCCTTGCTGGCCTCACTTCACCTTTAGTGGAAGCACTGCCTCTCTACCAACACAGCATTTAACAGCCAAGTAAAGGCTTCATCATTTGGTACAGTATCATTCACCATAATTAAAAGTGGCATTTGTTTCCTAAAATGAAGTGTTGCAGAGGATACTCTAAGATTAAAGTCTGTATACATGGAAACACAAATTGAAAAGAAAGCACAGGAGAACACCACCAATAGGTCCAACTGATCCAGCTAAACAAAAAGGTCATGTGGTTGAAGAGAATCAGGTCATTACTTCCAAAAAATTTGATCAGTGTGCTTCAGAAGTGTAACAGAACCAACCTTTTCCTCCAGATCCTTAATTTGTCTCTTTTGGATGTCAGTTTTATCTTCTAAGTCTCGGATCCTCTGGAAATCAGAAAAGAAAGCATTTAGACTAAATTCTCAGTAAACCTGCTCCCTTGAACTTAATATTCCAAGTGCCAAAAGCCTAGAAATTAACAAATCCATTTCTTTAGCAGGGATAATCTCATGCAGTGCCATGACTCCATCCAATAACCCTGCCTAACCACAATCTTACCATGTGTACAACTGCTCAAAATATTCTACTGCATATATAAGACTATTCTCAAACACTGGAAATTAATATCAGTAGTGGATCTGTTTCATATTATCTATTTTATAATAATCCTGTGTTAAATAGTTGGAAAGCATTAAGATCTTACTCTTTAGGATCATATCATAATACATTCAGTGTTCTCACAGTTTGACATGGGTTTTATTATTATTAGATCTGAAATGATAAATATATACAATACTACGAAAACATTGATTCTGTGGTGAGCAGGATATATGTAAAATGTATAAACGAGGTGTATTTTTTTAGCAGAGCTAGGTACTTCTAGAAAAGTTACATAACAAGAGTTAAACTTTTGGCCCCTTGGGAAGAAAGACTGCACAGAATAGGTGACAGAACTACTAAGTATGAAAAATGAGGCCTTGAATCTCAGTATCTTTTATTTAGTCAGTGCGTAAGAGAGCTGGCCAGCAAACGGTAGAGACCTGAAGGGTCAAAAGTGGAGATACCTAGAGGCCCTGGCACCTGCAGAGAAGACGGCACCCCTGTGACCATCCTCCTAACCATCTGCAGATGACACAACAAGCTTATGGCAACTTTCAATCACCACCTCTTCCTGTCCTTGTCTCTCAGCCTTTCCCGACCCCATCTTTGACTGAGGCTGGCTAGGAGTTGCTTAAAGAGGACAGAATTGCTGTGGCAGTGCTTGTTTGGGCAGTGGTCATTGCTGAAATCAAGAAGGTCCTCATGCTGCAAAGGCCTGGTAAAAAGTAAAGGTGGGCCAGTCTCAAGTCTCCAACTTAGGATCAGGGAGGACTCCAAAAACAAAGTCTTCCTATGAACCAGAAACCCTACCCACTGGGCATCTGCTCACTCTCTTACTCCCATAAACACCTGCCCAAGTTTTGTTGTGGTGCTGTCACGTAGATCAGCGTGCCGTGACCGCTTGCCATTTTGCTGCTCCTCTTCTGCCCAGTCCAGTGACTAGGGATGACTGTGTCTATTACAGAGCTAGATTCATGCAGACAGAATTCTGGATGAAAATTTTCATTTGGCATTTTAAGACTCAAAACATGCCCAAGAAATCCTCCACAAGGTACTATCACATGTGTTTGTGTACACAGTAAAGACAAAGTATGAAGCCAGACGCCAGGCTCCTTCATGACCCGGAGCTTGCCTAAACTTGACCTCTGTCTTTGTTCTTATATAGGAAAGCTGAGTAGATACATGTGTGCATCATTCCCTTGTCTTACCTGATGAGCCTGCTGGAGCAGCTCCATCCTCTCCTGAAGAATCTGGCAATCATATTCTCTGCTTTTCCTCAGCATCTGACGTCTTAGCTTTTCCACTGCTGTCCTCAGCTCTTCCTGCTGCTTTTCAGTGAGTAGCTCCCCAAACTTAATCACCGTTTCTTGCTGCAAAGCATTGTACAAGGTGGCTTCAAGCTCCTGGATCCTCTGGTTGATGCAATACCAAAAGTCAGTTAGAGATGAAACATTATTTAAAACACAGTGGGAACTGGGGGGTTGGTGGCAGATTCAGGTGCCTGCATGAGAAGTGGTCCCTGTGCTCAAGTGTGCAAGAATGTGAAGAACAGAACTCAAAATGTTTCATTGTCTTGACAAAAGGTTATGCACTTTTATTTTAAAAATATTTTCATATTAATTTTTACTGGAATCCCTCACTTTGACTTTTTTTAAAGCAGTTACAGAGATAATTAGGAGTTGGATAGAACTTTCATACCTAGTTTATAAGTGTAATGATGAATATTTCACCGATTCTACAATTTTGACCTACTGTGCTAAAAAACAAGAGGAAAGACTGAACGTCACTGTCAGACTAGTTGGCTCTTAACTCTGCTAATCAATGAGCATTCTCATTAACCTGACAAGCCAAACATGGTGAACTTGCAGATCCAGTTATCAGACCTATGTATCAGAATTTGATATACCAATGTTTAAAGTAGGAATTCTTGATTTTTGTGGCATATTGTCTTCTTGCTATGACAAGTGCAAAACAGCCAAGATTCCAGATCTGAGTTCCAGTGGGTTGCACTGACTCCAACTGGATAAGCCAATGCTAAAAAGCAGTATCTGCCTTTAACTGACAAAGGAGTTCCAGAGTTCAGGAGATGTGCCTTTCTGTGACATGAAAAAGCTCAGTGTCGAGTTGAAGCTGTGCAGATTGCATGGCAGTGCTTTAGAAGAATGGGGAAGAAACAAGTTAAAAAAAAAAAAGATACTGAGAAAACAGCAAAAACCTCTCTTCCTGATCCAACAGGAGCCTGTGTCGTGTCACAGTGCTGGCCAGTATGTGCTGTAGATTTCCTTTGTACATACCATGTATGCTTGGTCAAGAGCTTGCTTCCTGTAGTCCAACTCTTCCTCCAGATAACCTTTTATTTTGCAAAACTGCTCCTACAATGAAGGATCGTTTCGACAGAAAAATGAATTGGTTACTCAGAATAGTCTGGGATGTTTTATTAAATCAACCGCAGATATCTGACTCAGGCAGGACTAGAAGACTAGCCTTCAATTGACATGCTATAGAGTTATTAATACCTGACTCAGCTAGAAAAGAAGGAAGAGAAAATAGCTGTGAATTGCTCTTGTAGGGTAACACACCTGATCTACACGGAACTAAAGCCATCATCCCCTTGTTGACTTCAGTGACTTCCAGACCTGGCATTTCAGTAGTTTTTAAACCTTCACTACTTCTGTTTCTATGTTGTTCTGCTGTTGCATGTGAACCAGACTAGTGACAATTTTATGGATACACCAACAGTCAGAGAAAGCTCACGTACTTAATTTACCAAAAAACCTTTTTAGTTATCTTTTGGCACGCCAAGTAAATGTGACACACTCAGTATCTAGCCCCAAAAATGCCTACTAAGGAAAGTTTGCTTACCATATCACTTTCCAGTTCCATCATCTTCTGATGCAGAGCAGCTTCAGCTCCCTCAATCTGCTGGATCCACTGAGAGGAAGAGAAAGAGAGCTGTAACCTGCTGCATTTTCTAGGCACATGGGTAGTGGCAAGTGGGACATCTACACATTGTCAGTCTATTTTTGGCAACCTACTGCTGGTTTGGAGCCCACCTTGCAACTGTTCTCCTATGACAGGAGCAGCCACATGTCTGTAGGTAGCACTTGCCAGAGAAGAAGCAAGAGCATCACCGTTACCAGATCCCTGGCAGACGGAAAAGCAAAATTCCTTGGATGGACAAGGAACCCATTTCATCCCATGGATATGGGCTCAGGATGGAGCTCTAGCACCTCAAAAATAGCTTAGGTAGGTAGATGGCAATTCTCTTTGCAGAGGAGGAATTGCTGAGTAGAATCCATGGAAGCTGTCATGTTGACAAAATTGTGTACTGCATTTGAACCACAGAAAGCCGTTTTAACCAACCGTCACTTTGTTTTTAATTTCTAAATCAAGGAATTTAGAGACATACTTTCAGTGGAAATTTTGCATACAGATCCCTTCAGAAGCTCTGGAAATCTCAGCACTAGAAATCCCACACTATAACTAACTATGGCTTAAATGTCTGATGGTTTCTTATTCAGTTTACAACTGCAAGTTTCATTTGACATTCTTTTTGTATTTGCGGTTGTTGTAAGTTCACAGCTTGAGTTTGATATTCTTGTTGCTTTTGAAAAGTGTTTGGGACTGTGCTGGTACAGTTTGCTTTATCTGGGAATTGCTTGCTATGCTAGAAAGTTTGACAATTTTAACAACGACCGAGCAGAAAATTTCCAGTGTTACATGGGGCCTTAGATAGCACATGAGAAAAGCAAGCACACTATTTACCTTTTCTGCCAAGGACAAGACAGTGGAAGCCTGAATTATGGCCACTTGTTCTTCATTTCTTAAATTCTATGAAGAGAAAGTGAGGAAAGAAGAAAATTGGCAGCAGTTTCCTGCATGAATAAAGATACATCTAGGCTACAGACTAGGTCTACAGTTTTCAGGGGATCCCTGTAGTACAGGGTATCCTATTCCCATGGAAACATTCAGAGCCTGTTAGCATATTAAAAAGAACACTGCTTTTGCCTTTCTGCACGATATGGACTAATTGTATGTTTTCGTTCCCTTGCATCTTGTGAGAAACAAACTGAAATTAGACCCCTTTGTCTGCCTTCACGCTACTTTTACAAAGCTGAATTTCCACGAAGGCTTTTGTAAAAATAATGCTGATTTACACCAGCATGTGAATAGACAATCACGATCCATCATTTTTAGTTCTTATACGCTTTCTTAAAACATATTTAATGTTGGCCAGAAATAGAGGATGATCTCTCTTTACATGGACCACTAAAGCGAGCAGCAATGCCCACTTGGAAAACCACAGGGGATTTGATAATTCTTGCCTATTTATGAAACTGTTTGCAGAGGAATCCTAGTCCTGATGAAGATGTGGTTGGCTATGACTGTCAAAAATTCACATGCTTTCCTGAATGACCAGACCGCAGTCGGGCGCAGTTCCAAGTACCAGTGGCCTTTGGACATTCTTCCCAGTCTGATAAACCAGATGTTAAAGCTGCTACTTCAAGACTAGTTTCTCTGATTATTGAAATATCACAAATCCTTAACTTACGGAAGTAAATACCCTAAATGAATTGTTCTGATGTTACATAAATTAACAAGTAGCTTAGAAAACAGTCATGATAATTATAGATTTCACTTACTCTACTGTACAAAAAGCATGTAGAGGGAAAATATCTCCTACTAACTTACCCCATTATCACCCAGGATGTCCAACTGCTTTATGAGGTCAGGGATGCTGACATCCTGAAAAGACAGAGTAAGGTAAAGGCATGGCAGGCACATCCTATCATGGCTGCAATATCCGTCCTGCCTACAAACCTTGTTGAAATCAACCATTTTGTTTTATCCCATAGAAACGTATCACAAACTGATTTCAGTTGCCTTTGTGCTGGGTTTTACCATTATGGTGAAAATTATGAGCCCGATTCAATTGTGTCAGCCATCACACACTCTTACATTGGATTAAGTTTAAACACTTAAAGTTTCATGGGGTTCTCAGCAGAGATTAATGTAATGGGTTATATGGGCAGCATCCAGCACTCCTGTAGTTAGAAGTGCTGCCTTGTAAAACTGACCTACCTTCACTCCTTCCTTCATGCAGTAGATCTGTAGAGCACTCACACCATCTGAGAACGGGTGAATCTGGAGATTAAATGGTGGGGACCGTCTCTCTCTTTCCTGAGGATATATTGAAAAGATGCCAGAGAACATATTAGAATGAGGGACATTCACACAGAACTCATTAATGCCATAGATACTGTTTATATCATACTTTGCAAAGCCAGGCTCTTAATTTTACAAGTCAAAGAAAGAAACATTTAGACCTAGTCTGAAAAACAGTGTGACAAGTAGGATAGGATCCTCAACCCAAGCAAGTTATTTTACAGGACTTCATTTATTTGATGAATTATGTCAGTTTGCCAATTAGTGTCTGTGGAAAGCTGTTGCCTGGCTAAGACTCAAGTGATTTGCTTAATGAAGTGTTGAACAACTATATATTGCTGTAAATACTCCCTTTAGAAACAGGTATTTGACTTAAGATTACTAAAATACTCAGATCACACATTGGCTCATCCTGGTACATTATATGTTCTAATACCTACGGAAAGTAATGAATTTAGAAAAGTTGATCAGCTTACACATCTTCATTGCACAAAATTAAAAGGACAAAAATAAAAATTTGAAGATGCCATTTCTTATCCCTTTCAGGTACTTGGGCAAAACTTAAACAGTTCCAGTCCTTCAAGCACAAGGCTAGAGAGATGCACTTCTCACAGTAGCACTCACAGTGAAACTTGTTCATCACCCTTGCCAAAAGAGGGGAAAAGAACAAAGCCTGTATAATTTATAGATCAGCAGTAAGACATTCATAGGGGGAAATACAGCTTCAGTGACCCTCAAGAGGAAACTCTATCTGTGTCTCTGACTTCTTAGAGGAACACTCTACTCTTCAGCTACTAGAAATAGAAGCACGCTCAACATTTCTTTCTCCTCCAAGACCAGCTCAAGTTCATGGAAACAAACAAACCCACCCCGGATGCCTATTTTCAGAGGAGATCTTAGCTGTGAACTAGGATGCAGCCCTGAGCAAAGTACATGAGAAGGGGGTTTAAGCCTCGCTTATTTGGTTAATTTAAATGTAATTAATTTCTGTTGATTTTAGTAGACTCCAGGCTGGCAATAAGAGCACAGCACGTTGAGAACAGGCTGCTCTGAAGTACTGCAAAACCCATATCCATAGGTGTGGTAACCAAGAGCCACAATGACATCAGTCAACTAAGCTTATCTAGGCGCATTGGGTGCATGGCTCAGAGAGGTGAACCAGTCAAGTATGGAGCTTACTATTTCCAGGATAACGGAGCTGACATACTTCAGCTCACAAGTGAAAATGCTGGGCCTGGTTTGTCACTCTGTGACATCACTACAATGCTAGTGTAAACACTTGATTAAACTGGTGTCTAGTGTAAGTGCACTAGTTTAATTTGGTACCAGCTGTACAGTAAGCAACTCATCCATCACCTCTAGCTCAAGATTGCGGAACTCCAGCAGCTCATTCTGGTCTCGGGCATCCTGCAGCTCCTGTTGCAGACGGCTGTTTTCTGCTTCCAGTTTCTCTATCTAATAAAAATATGTAAATTCAGGACATGTGTGACTGTTACACGAAACACTGGATATTTGATGAATAGTAGTTCAGGAAGCATAGGCAGAGCAAAAATTCAAACTGTAGAGATGATTCACTACTTGCTGTTTTACCTCGGTGAGTCTTTAGTTTACAGGTGAACTCCTGCTCATCAACTTTCTAAACATCATAAAACGATTAGGTTTTCCTAAAAGAATACAGTCAGTGGGGAAGTTAACTCTAGGTGTCAGGTGAGCCATTAAATCAGTCTGCATTAGCCAGCTATTAAACACACTACCTTCATGCTAAAACAGTGGAACAGATTGTCAGGGGAGCAATGTGGAGACATCATTGTTGGAGGACTCTGGGAACAGGTTGGATAAATGTCTATCAGGAATGACACAGAAACAGCTGCACCTGCATTGGAGAAGAGCTTAGGCTAGATAGAAGACTCCCCGTGTGCAGTACAGGAAGCCCAGATGGCATGCAGAGTGCTGGCTTTGAGTTACCTGAGCAGCCATCCCACCTCAGGTGAGCACTTGTGGAAACTGCAAGGTAAACACCTCCACACGAGCAGTTCTGTCAGTTAGCAGATAGACTTAAATGCCACCCATTGGCCAACTGTCTACAGCTTGCTTGTTGTGGACAACTGCACCACTAGCTCCTCTGCCTGCTCTCTTCTGCAGGTCTCCAGCCAGCGCCAGGACATGTATTTTGCAGTCAGGTTGCCTGGATAAGGCCCAGACAAGGACAGCTAGGGACCATGGTAAGGCTGAGGTCAGATGAGCCCCGTTGGGTCAGTTTGTCTCGATGGGGAAGGATGGCAGAGGGCCAGAGACTTATTAGGTGTGTTTATGGAAGGCAAGAAACACAGGCTAAGAAACCTCATCTGGGGAGGTAAAAGATGGCAGGAGACCATCCCAGGTGCTGGGAGTTATGGCCTCTTGCTGATGGCAGTCACTCGTATGGCCACTGCTGTTACTGTCGGTGATATGCAAGCAATGCTGAGGTCCTCTGCATCTTTGTATTTCATGAATAAAATACATACATACAAATACGTATACACACACAAACAGGTTATATTCCTAAATGCAGCAAGGAACTGAGCAGTACAAGTTCCTCTGGACCCAGGGATGACTTTAAGCCCCTAAAAACATACAGAACACACAGCGACTAGGAGTATGAAAGGGTTGCGGTGTTAGAGGGTGATTGCATTTCTGCTGCTGTTTCCCACCCAGAAGTGAAGCTCAAAAGATTCTGCCAGTGCAGCAGCAGACGCTTCAGCACAATGCTACAGGAACACCAAGGTCTGCATCTCAGAGCCAGAACACGGACCAGCAAAGCTGGTGCATCAGCAGCTGCCAGCAACAACAGTGCCTAAGCAGAGCTGGAAGGGGCTTGTCTTTCCCTGTGTTATCCTATGCATGTTAATCCAAGCTGTTCTATCCTGATGTTATATCTATAAGCACCACAGTGCATGTTCAAAAAGCATATTGTATGATCCTCTTTACCCTTCAGAGTGAGTGTGCAAAACTTGGGAACATACCTTGTCTAAAAGTTCTTGGTTCCTCTTAATGAAAAGCTGTTTGTCTTCCACCCAGTGCGAGTCCTGTTGGATGAAGCAGCACTGTTACAGAATAATCAAACTCCACCAAGTTGAGCATATTTATTGAAACCTGGAGCCACAATATTCAGGATTTAAAATCCTACAGGAACAAACTGTCATTTACAAAATAACAACATATGAGTCTGCCAAGCTGTAGCAAGGCTTCAGAACTCACTAGACCTGCTTGTTTACTGAACAGCAACACTACATCTCATGAAGTCTTTACTGAAATTGTGCTAGGTATTTTGTAAGCAGAGCTGGTAAGAATCAAAATAGGAAAAGAAAATATACAAGAAGTGCTTACCTGTCCTTTCTGTGCCAAAGTTTTCTCCAGATCTTCTATTTTGGCTTTATACCTCTGGACTTCAGCTTGGAGCTGCTCCTGAGCCTGTTGAGTCAGAAACAGCACTGAACAGTAACAAAACCAGCAATGCGACTGCTATTAAAAAGAAACCAAACACAGCAGAGTCTGGGTTTATGCTGCTGCTTTCCTTGAGTAACCTTTGCAAATATTCTGGCTCAGCAATGTCTTGTGCTACCCTCCAGACAGGCATGCAGATGACAGAAGGGAACAGGGTGGTAGATCAGCCCTCTCTCCCCACCCAAGCCTATTATTACCGTGTATGGCTCCAGAGAAGCAAAACACAAGCTCATATACAACAGGTTTTGCTCAGGGGGAGTCCCTGAGTTGAAGAAAAGTGCTTAGTAGACGACAGTGGCAAAAGGTAGTGGAAAGCAGCAATTACAACTGCCAGGGAGGTCTTCAAGAGCTGACTCAACAAAGGTGTGTGTGTGTGTGTGTGTATGCAATCTCACAGCTGACACTGCTTTGAGCAGGAGTTTGGGATGAGGTCCATTCCAGCCTGAATGACTACGATTTTAATAGAGGGACATTTTTAGCCTTGAAAGCTGTGCTGCAGTCTGCATCACATTAAAATTTGAATGCAATTTGCACTTCTCTGCTATAAACAGGTGAAAATTCCTGAAGCTGGTACAATGTGTGCCTTTGTGAAAACCCACAGGCCTCCAGTTTCCTTTAAAATCCAATCCCTTACACCTGGACAATAGATGAGAAAATGCTTACGATTCTGTGCCAAACTGCAGAACTGCTTTGGCGTGTCTGCCGAGCTGCAGTTTTCAGGCTCAGGTGGAGGACAGCTCATGTAAACTGAGTGATTGTGTCCATTCTTAACCGTCAGGCTCCTTGAATGTCCCCAGCAAAGGAGTGAAGCAAACATCTCTGATTTGTGTGCATGTTCTATATGACTCAGTTCCTCGTATGTCACTTTGAGGGGTTTGTATGCCCTAACAGCAACTGAATGCTTTTACCCTCAAACAACTACTGACCTTGGCTTCTCTTTCAGCATCTATGATGCCTCCTGTCTGCTCCTGCAGTAGTGCATATGCTCTCTGCAGGGCCTGGTACTCCTTTGTCAGCTGTCGAAACCGCAGCTCTGATTCTTCTGCTGCTAAACCCTGAAGGATAAGAAAGGACACGTGTAAACACCAGATAGCAGAGCAACACCAAAGCAAAGAATGAAACTGTGATTTGTTAAGCACCATAATTAGTTTACAGGTCTTGATTCAAATACCTTTTTTGGTGAGCTGTGATAGGAAGTAGTAACATCATGAAATTTATACAACATTTGTATGTCTTTAAATGAAAAGAAATATGATGGGTTTATTTTCTTGAAGGGGGAAAGGAAAAAAAAAATCATATCAGATTGCAATGAAGTCATACCTGTAGACTATGGACTAGATTTTGAAAGAACCTCTCAGTATTTCAGTGTATCAGTAACCAAAATTGAGGCCAAACTTAATGAAGAACTTATCACTCAAAATGCACTATAAAAACCTAAGTGTCTTTGACAGCCTGGCCACTTGTCTTAGAAGTCAAAGTCTCTAGAAAACCTGTCCCTGCCTACGGAAAGAGTCAGCTCTTACCTCATCCAGATCATCATCTGGGGTTGCTGGTGTTCTGTCTGTTCTATATGAGGCCACAGAGGATGTTTCAGAGTCCATGGAATCATCATCATACCCAAAAAATGTATCCACCACATGTCTCTAAAAAGGGAAAACGTGATTTCTGAATATCCTTGGAAACAGATATCATGAGGTTGGGGAGTGGGGAAGGGTAGCTCAAAATTGTATTGCTAGTTACTTTAAAAAGGCAAGACATGAAAAAAGAGTAATGGGCTACCCCTGCAATTACCATCTCCAAACAAACCCAAAGGGAACCCTATTGAAGATTAGGTCTTGTGCTGGTGGAGAATAAATTTGCTGATTAATTTTTCTGAACTGAGGATCTGACCCAGTCTAAAACTTGAAAAACATAATGGGAGCAGCAACATGCTAAAGGAAAAGTCTTTGCCCTTGCAGAAAGGCAGGAGAAATGTTTGTTAACCTCAAACCTGTTCAAAAGATATCTATCAACATGCAGACTGGTGTGCAAAGATAACACCATAACGAGCTGGAAATGTTTGCAGAATAGGGAACCCTCCTTCTTGTCTCACAGATACTGCTGACATTTTTAGTATCTCACTGAAACTGCTGCTGGAAAGAGGGAAAGCTATGCCAATACAAAGCTAGCGTAAAGGAACTTATATCTCACACATATTTTCCAGCACTAGAATAACTACCACACGTAAGAGATTGCTCACACTACACAGTTTGGTTGTATGTCTGACACGTCACTACCTCCAATCTCAGAAACTGAAATAAATCAAACGAAAACTGAGTTGTGTCCTATGAGGGTATAGATGCTTAACCCTGCAGGCTTGGTTTCAGGATACAGATAGAGCATTTAAATACTTGGTTTATGAATAACTCCACAGACAAACTGATGAATAAGCATTTAAGATGCACTTCTGCTTTGCGACATTTTTCACTTTTGCTGACAGAACACAGCCTTCTAAACCTGGAATCTGAGATCAACCAAGCTCTGTTTCCTACACAGTATTTGCACTTTTTGGAGGTGGGATGTGGCTGTTGTGAAGAATGACTTAGATAAAGGAGCTATTTCAACCTCTACTGACTACTCAGCTCTAAAATTGTTGTAAATTATACCAGCTTTGGACTTGAGTAAATTCAGGGTAATAGAAGGGGTAGCCAAAGCCCTGTGGAACTGAGCAGGAGAGAATGACAATTTCTCAGGCAGAAACTTCCACTTGAAGAATAAATATGCACAAGCATTTTGTTTCAGTCCATATGTTCTGTGAAAGATACATAGCAGAAGACAGATGGGAAGGTTTCCAGAAACATAAATACATCTCAGTGTAACAGACTTTGAGATCAATATTCAGAGAAATCACATAGAAGGAAGAGAGGGGAGGAAAGCCCCGTTTTGCTGAAAGTAAAATAGCTACACACTCTTAACTGAATTCCAAAGTGGACTTTAAAAGCTCTTGTAAAGTAACTAAGGTTTATAAATCTGATCACTAAAGCAGATTGCTATAATCCACACAAAGCTCTCTTTAACCAGATTGATATAGTGTGTTTTCCTAGAGAGCCTACTAGTATTTTTATAAGTTGAAAACAACTTTGCCTCTTACCTTAATTGGCTTTGAGCTCCTTTTATGCTTTCTGCGACGAATGAGCTTCTCTCTGTCCTGGAAAATAAGATTAAAAAGTTACTCTCTCTCTTCTCATGTGCAGCTGTAGAAAGCCAAATCTACAGAGGAAATAAATCATTTTGCTTCCACTGACTCTCTGTTTGTACCTTCAGACAAGAGTCTGATCCCAGGTGGAAGGGAGGATTCATATCCAAATCTGTACATGTGTCAGCTGAAAACCACTTAAGAAGAGAAGATGGGATAGCTGAAAAAAATAACCCCTTGTTGTGCAGGTGCCTTGACAGGCTGTCAAACAACAGGTGCTGGTGGATGTTCTGTTAAAATCACTGGGAGGACTGTTGCAGGGGATTGGTTTGGGCTTTGTACGAGAGGCTGCCTGTCCTCCCTATAGAGGAGGCGCTGCCCCTGTCTCAAAGGCATTAAATGATGATAGTGTTGAGCTCACCTCTCCTACCAATGGTGCCTTAGAAGAGGCAGCAGCCCTGTTTTGGAGTCTTTCTCCTTCACCTCAACATCATAATGCAAAGTCACCTGAAAAGGGACTGTCAGGATTAAATGATAGAAGAACTAGTGAATCACTGCCTAGCAGCACACGCTTTTCCAGCATGTGGTATCACACTGTGTGTTTGCCTCTTGTTAAGGAAACTTTTTTATGGTAGCATAGTTAGAATAGTAAAACAGCTTGGCACAGCCCTGCCTTGGGAACACCTATCTTACCAAGCTTCACAGTTCTCAACCGCTAGAAATTAACACAGACTAATTCACAGATACGAGTTATAGTTTTGAGTTGTAGGGGCTGATGCCCCACTAGAAATTCAGTTAAACGGTACCCATGCACACCATCTGAAGATTTGTAGGTGTTACTAAGTAAGGTAAGGTATTAACCCTTAGACTTCTAATTATAAGAGGAAATACTTTCAGTGGTGAACTGTACACAGGAATCATTCCTAGTTTCCTGGTGCTCTGGACATACCCTTGTTAACTCATCAATTATGTTCTGTTGTTCTATGACCTGAAGCTTTAAGAATTCCGTTTCTTGTTCTTCATTAGCCTGATCCAGGTCATTGAGAGATCTTAATTTCTTTAGAGGAGGATGTGATGTAATTTTTTCTCTCTGTGGTAAGAAGAAACAACAGATAAAATAAGATTCAGCAATCAAAAGACAAAAAGATCATTTTTCAGTTAAAAATTAGACATGATCTTTCTTTTAAGCTCTATCGCCACTTAAATATGCTTTAGTTATTCCGTTTTTATAACTTTATTATTATCTGCCAGCACTTCTTAAAAATGAAGCAGCACAGCAAGGCCCAGTTCGTCAACCAGAACAACAAAGCTTTTCTATTTACTTATTGTGTGGCAATATAGCCTCTACGGCAGCCCTTGAAGGTCATATACCATAGTTCTTCCTTTGCCATGCAGCAAGATGCCCCAACATGTGGCAAATATAGTTGAACCCCCTACCTATCCAGTGGCTATGTAAATAATATCTACTCCCATGACCCCATGCCTTTACTGATACCCACCATATGACCATATTCAATGAGGAAATGAACATGCTTTAGTCATGTGACAGATACACATCTGGTCAGAAGGGAAGGAAAGGCAAAAAACGCGACACTGGAACTATTTTAACTAGAAGTCCTCCATATCTTAGCATATCACAGAATCATGGAACGTTAGGGGCTGGAAGAGACCTGAAAGATCATCGAGTCCAACCCCCCTGCCAGAGCAGGACTCTAGAGTAGATCACACGGGAACGCATCCAGGCGGGTTTCAAATGTCTCCAGAGAAGGAGACTCCACAACCTCTCTGGGCAGCCTGGGCCAGGCTCTGTCACCATCACTGTGAAAAAGTGTCTCCTTGTGTTTACCTGGAACCTCCTGTGCTCCAACTGCACCCCTTGCCCCTTGTCATCACTGAGAAGAGCCTGGCTCCATTCTCTTGACACTCACCCTTTACATATTTATAAATATTCCTGAGGTCACCCCTCAGTCTCCTCTTCTCCAAGCCAAAGAGAGCCAGCTCCCTCAGCCTCTCCTCATAAGGGAGATGCTCCACTCTCAGAGAAGAGATGGCTACAGCCCATGAGAATTACTTGAGCCATCCACAGCTTCCCAACTTTCATAGTTTGGACATCTATAGTGTAAAGAGCAGATGCCAGGGAGCCAAGTGAGAACATACATACTGTGTGCACATATATCTGTCAGTGCTGCTGCCCACTGGTGTCCAATGCACGCAGATTCCCAACTCCTTTCTCTTTGCTGCGGGAGAGCCCAGGGAGCTGTGATCTGCACCACTACAGCTGAGGAACAAGAATTCTGACCCGCGACACCTGCAATAAGTTTATCTGTCTTCTGGGCATGGGTGACTCGCAGAGTCTTAAAGAGGATTAACCTTGTAACACTAAAGCCCTTTTTCTCCAAGACAAGAAAGTGAATCTGATCGTATCATCCTGATCAGCAGGAAAGCTGCATCTACTGCAGAACAGTCGGACTGCTCACAATGAGGACAGTGGCTATGGCGAGCCAGAGACAAGCCACAGGGGCACACTGAGCATGGGAAGCCTTCTCAGCCTGCCGGCTCACATCTGGCAGTCCAGAACATCCACCTCCTGTTTTCATTAATGCCAAAGCAACATCCATGCCTGTGCAGGGACTGGATTCTGACTGATACTCCAGGCAATCTCATTTGAAGGATGTACAGACACAACTGTTTTGACCCTGCTTTGTACAGCCCTGATACATGAAACATCACACACAGTGTCATTGTAAATCTATTATACAGAGACCTAAGCACGGCCGTACCTTATCAACAGCATTACACAGTATATTTAACACATTTTCTCTATGTATGTACAGGTACACGCTATGCAGATGTGGCCACCATAACAGACATAGATCGTAAGTAATCCTCAGTTTGCTCTTCAGTACCAACCATTTCTATATTTTCTTTAGTGATTGCTTTGAGTTTATCTTCCATGCGCTGCAAAGACTGCATAAGTTCATCATTTCTCTTCGTGAGGCACTTGTTCTTTTCCAGAAGAGGTTTACATTGTTTCTCAGCTTCTCGGACACGCTTCAACTGGATTGATAACAGCAATTAATAATTGTAATACATCAATCATTGTAAATAATACAAATTAAACATATTTTTCCTCCCTCCTTTGTTAGAAGTATTTTTGTTACTTCCCTGTTGGACTACTGGCACAGTAAAACGACAGCATAATCTAATGGAACTGATGCTTACAGCTTCCATAACTTACTTTATCTATTAATATCAAAGCACATTTCTGCATAGCTGTTTCTGGAAGAAGGCTTTATCTATGGGAAATCTCAGGCAGAGACGAAGTAACTCAACACAGAGTCAGGCACCTGTAAAGCTGCTGCAAAAATCCAAAATAAGCTGTGCTTTATCTGCAAGAAACCCACTGACTTTCTCAATGAAATTCAGTTTTGTATAGGTACCTACTCAGTCTGGATCACAGCAAGAAGAACATAGCTGTAAGTCTGTTTTGTAACGCCACATAGTGAAATGCTTGTGCATATGCACAATGAACTTTGTTTTAATGAACATATCACATGACATTTAAACAACAAATCCCATAAGATAGGAAGGTATTTGAGGGCATGCTTGGAAGTTCCAGTATTGGTACAACTAGAGTTCTAACCAAGATCTCCTCCTCTGAAAAATTAATTCCACCCAGTAATGCTGAGTGTTTTATAGATATTATTTATTTTTCTAAGGGAGGACAAAGAAGATGGCATGTGGCTGTGGAAAGACATCATCTTTGTGTCCAGATGATCTACCTAACAAAGGCACTGTCCCAGTTCTGTGTTACTGTTCATCACGGGGAGGTTTTCTGCCCCTTGCAGTTCTGCTGAGGAGAGGATCACAAGAGTTTTCTGCAGCTATTAGGACAGTTAACCACATTTGCTTACATCGTCATACCATCTTACTAGGCTATTTAAACTAAGGCAGTGGTTTTGTCTGAAGCAGGTACCTGGAGATCCCTTCTGCTAACACAAAAAGGGGAAGCAGCCAGTAAGTGGCTACATCTTTGATCAGAACAGTTGTGGGCAAAACAACCATTTGTCCTACCCTAAGAACGAAGTTATCTGTTGCTAGTCTGAATGTACCTTTAGCTATGTGGTACCTCCAGTGGTACTCCTGGTCACATTTAACAAAATGTGTTCCTTGTAGTCACATTGTGCAAGGCATGGTTTAGAAGCCTTTTCAAATTATTTTTTTCCTTGTGGAAAAAATAGGCTGAATATTTAATGACGTGCAACAGTTAGTCAAGCTGTTGCTCAGACTCCAAGCTACTCAGTATCACAGAGATTTGGGGGTGGAGAGCTTTTCATAGCTGAAGAGACACACATGAATGTATACATAATTTGCAATCCTGGTAAGACATTATTTTGCAAAGATTACATTAAGAACATTGATGATCTCCTTAGCTGACTCTCCCAGTCAGCTAAATTGATATCAAATGAGTGCATTAGGACCCCTAGCCCAGGAATTAAAAAAAGCAACACCAAAACCCAACATGTCAAGAGCTGAATTTCATCACTCTCATCCTTAATCACAGAAACAGAAACACCGAAAGGTTAAAAAGTCAGGGTGCTGACTTCAACACACAGGTATCACCACCAAGGAGTAAATCAGATAAAGGGATCAATTCTCCATTGTCTGTTCTCCCTACATTTATTACTTAACTATTCTCAACCTGGTCAACTACTGGACTACAGAGATTGTGTCACCTACAAGATGTCTCATCATACAGTGCTGTCTTCTCAAAAGATCAAGGAGGCAACATAAACATTCCTACAGAAATCTACAAGCTTCTCTGCCTCAACTCTTGTTGTGATTTTGAACTTGTATAACTTCAATAACATTACTGTTTAATTCTACGATAAAAAAAAAAAAATCATCCTCAGCCTCCTGAGTGACAAGCGTGATAGATGGAAAAGGCATAGTCATCACTGGCCGTCATCCCTGGATCCTGCTCTTTGACTTCCCTATGGCTCCCGATCTCCTCTGTCCGACAGTGCAAAGCTCACACACCAGTTCATTTCGTTCGTCAACGAGCAACGTGTTTCTGTCTTCCAGCTTCCGGATGGTGGCATTCAGCTCCGCTATCCTCTTCTGGTTTCTGCGCAAGTCCTGTTCACAGACAACAACATAATAGTCACTGATTCTTTTCAAAACACATGCTTGGGAAAAGAATCCACAAAAAACACACATCTGTCAACCTAACCTGCCATCAACAAATTGTATTTATGGACTTCTACAGTACTGAATACGCAAGCGAAAAAAAACCATATTTTTGGAAGAAAGTATCTGACTTGGGGATACTTTAATAGAAAATTTTCAGCTGTTAACAAAAAATAAAGAGAAAGCAACCAAATAGATGTCATGGTTTGTTGTGGGCTTTTTTTTTATGATGGTGAAGAAAAGGCAAAAAGCTAAAAGGTTCTAACTTTTATTGCCTTTTCCTACACATTGCTTCTATTGGCTGAGACACTATGTCAGGTGAAAAAGTAAAGACATCCCTTTCAATATCAATTGCATTTACTTTCTTATTCCTCATTTGCACATGTGTAAATATGTGTATATATATACACACATTTGTTGTGTAAACATCATACATTTAGTCACACAGCCAGTGAGCTGCACGCTTTGTGAATGACAGGAGATCTCCTAAGAGTTTCCTGGATCCGCCCCCAGCATTCTCCCTGCCTCTCTTCCTAAATCTCTGTTTTTGAGGATGTGTGCTACCCAGGTAGTTATGTTCATGGAATGATTCTTTCGAATGAGCACTAATTATTTCAGATGTTTTGTATTTGTAAATAGAGCAACTGAGGAAATACCCTTACAAAGGCCTTGTCCTACTAGCATTCTCTCTGAAGAATCTAGGACATATCTTCTCTGTAGTAAGAGTGGGAATGTTTCCCCAGGGCCTGAGAAAACATTTAAGTCAGAGAAACAACCATGGTTTTGTTTGTAGGGGCCAGTAGAACCTACGTACAGGGCTGCTGCAGTGCTCCGAACCATCTCCAGCCCTTCCCGGGATCTCTCTCTTGGGACTGCTCATGTTACACTCTGCCTCCTTCACCAAGAAGAGCTGTTCATCCAAAGCTTCTTTCTGCAGCTGTAGCTTCTGCACATAGCCTGTCTGTGTCTCCAATTCTTTCTCCAAGGAAAATATGATCCTGTCTTTTGCCTTGATCTCGTCCATCTGTGTAAGAGAAACACCAGAACAACAATATTACCATGTAAAGGCAACAGCATTTCAGCCTTCTCCAGTCTAGTAGTCTATGATTTACTTGACAGCAGGGTTCACCACTGAAATCTGCTACATCATGCTGCACCAGGGTTGTAAAATATTGCACTTGAGGCTCCAGCCACAAGTGTGCATTGGCACAGCAGATTCACCAGCCTGACACAGAGCGAAGTCCAGGAGCTGGGCATGAGGCAATGTGCTCACGGGCAACTGGATGAAGGGTTCAGGCTTTCACACTGCATTTCGGCCAGGCATTCACACTACTTACAAGTATAAACTCTGACGAACAAAAAAAAGGCTTGGAATAGCTCCTGCTTGTGTGAATGGAGCTGTGTTAGCTGAGATAGCAGAGGTTACGGTCCAGTCCTCACCAACAGAAGATCTGTGCAGACCAAATATTTCTTAGAGCTGATTGCCATATTATTAATCCTCTGCTGAGTGCAAACTCAAGGCTACTCATTTTATTGTTACTTCATTTCTGCCTAATATTCCATGACTATCCAAGACAAAAAATGGAGTCTCTTACTTCACAGCAACTTTAAGAATGATGGCCAAGAGGAAAATTTTACATTAAAACTTAGAATAAGATCAGCCCATACAAACATTGCAACTATAAAAATTGATACAAAGCTGCTAATGTCATTGAGCTCAAAAAATTTTTGTGAATAAGAATTTGCAAATCACTCTGGCAAAGTAAGAGTACTATTATCTGGGAATTATAAGAATCATTCTCTGAAAACAAAAACGGTATCTAAGCTAAATTTGGCCTAAAATTGCCAGAGATACTTTCTGGTCAGGCTTGCTGAAATCCTCCCCATGGTATTTTTCAGATAAGTAGAGCTAGATTCTGATCTCTGTTAACATCGCTCTGATCTAACTTTTTCCACTCCAATACCAATACAGTAGATTTGGAAATCACTTGTGCAAGTCAGATAAAAATAATTCTAGACTTGCTCAAGGTTCTCATGCAAGTAAATAGCCTTCAAAAAGCCTTTCATCAGTTGCTAAAGATAAAATCATACAATACACAGATGATCTTAATGTTACCAAATGGCTCCGTTGTAGCTGGAACTTCACTATACTTTCTTTTTACATTAAAATTCTGAAAATGCACCTTCAGTTTCAGATGAGAAAAAGAACAGTTTGTCTTGGCTACACAGAACTGCATATGGGGATCAAAGTAACAAGGAGGATTAAAATTCAGAAGGCAAATATGAAGAATCCATGCCTAGTAGTCTGTACTATATTATTGAGCATTTTGGGTACACAAGAATATACTTCCAGAACCTCCCAAAAAGAAACAACCAACTCAAAACCAACCAACCAAATAATTCTTGACAGTTAAATTACCATTTCTTTTACTTAACTATCAAATCTTGAATTCTGTTTTTCAAGCCAAACTTTCCCCTGTTGCAAGCAGGCCCAGCTCCTTGGATGACAGGGAGACAGGATCACTGGCACCATTGCTGATGCGGGCCTCATTTTGTCCATTTTCGTCAGTAATTACCGAAGGCTATGCCAAGACCAAACCTAACAGGTATCTATTCTCCTGCCCTGGTTTACTGTGCTTAGGACATCATCACAAAGGCTAGAGAAACTAACAAACTGCAAATGCAGATTCCAACACTGCACTGCACACGCATTAGTATCTCTGGAAACCAGATCCTCACAGACTCGGCCAGTCGCTCTCTTACGCTATGGTGCGAGCTGCTATCACTGCGGCTTCTCTCGCTGACTCGCAGTCTACTGACTGCTGGGAAATGACATGGAGAAGTTTTTAATACTTTTGCAAACGGAGGTGCATTGCAGAGTTCTGTTATTCACAAAAAGATAAGAGGCAAACTCACTATAGTGTACAAAGAACACATGAACTGTTTTGGTTACTGACCAGGCGGCGAATATCCCTTTCACTCTCCCATTTGATCTTGGAAATGGCTTCCTGGTGGGACTGATGCTCACTCCGAAGATCTCCTGCCTTGATCTTATCAGCTTGGATCATGTTGTTAAGGGCCTCATCTACCTGCTTTTTGGCAGACTTCAGCTCAGTAATTTCCTGCAGAAGCTTAAGGCGCTCAGAGTCGAACTGTTTTCTGGCCTCTTCACGAGCCTCAATAGTCAGGGCTGTCCTTACTTTATCGCTGCTCCCGTCCCGCAGCGCACACAGCGCTGACTTGAGGCGCTGGATTTCGCTGTCTCGAACTTTCACCATCCGTGTCATCTCCTGCTCATGCTGTTTGATGAGGTTCTCCCTCACGGCCTGCAGCTCCTTCATTTTCTCCTCATGGAGTTTGGCTTTTAGCTCCGTGATCTGCACAGTCTGCTTACGCTGCTCCACCTCACGGATACGCTTAGTTTCTTGAGTCTTCTCTCTTTCAAGTTTAGCAACCTACAGTGAGACAAAATGAAAGTCACCTGCTACCAATATAATGTTATGAAAACAAGCCCACCCAGACACGCAGCCCCATCAAACTGAGGAAAACCCTCCTGCAGACCCTAGATGATTCTCCACCTTCCTACAACAAAATACAAGCCAACTTCTGGGGCATTCAAATAGATTTTACACTGTCTTTAGTCAAGCTGAAACCACCCTGCCTTCTCCAGGTATTTTGTCTCATGCAGTGACTGGTTATTATGCTTATGGAACAGTTAGCTTTACTTAAAGTATGTCCTCTGCTACTCTTCATTAACAACAGTTTTAAAATTTCTTTGTCCATAGCTTTGAAATGGAAGTTAGAGAGTAAACCCCTAGTCCTCAGTACACTTACACTAATATATCTCTAGATGCAACTTCATAGCCCTGGGCAATTCCATAATAGAAACCCATGTGAATCACAGAATGGTAGAGGTCGGAAGAGACCTCTGGAGATCACCTAGTTCACACAACCCCCACCAAAGCAGGTTCACTCAGAGCAGGTTGCCCAGGATCATGTCCAGACTTCACAACCTCTCTGGGCAGCCTGTTTCAGCCAAGTTCCTCTGGCACCCTCATAGGAAAAATGTCTGGCTGCACTGCAGATGGATTACAAGGATTGACATGGATTGTCATGCTATTTGTTTGAGGAATACTACACTCAACTTTGAAATAAGGCCACGTCTTGCTAAAGTATCAGCCATTTCAAAACCCACAATACTACAGCTTCTAAACACTGAGTGGATAGGATGAAGCCCACTAACTGGAATACAGCTGAAAGAGTTTATAAAAGACATTAGTTCATTTGAGGGCCAGAGGATTCTTAAACTTGTACCTCAGTAAAAAGGCATCTTTTCCATGGTAGCAACAGGACTTCCACCGTAAGAAAACATTGTATGTGGGGAAAGAATCAGATCACTCTTTAGGAAAGAGTTGTGTGGCTTTTGTTGATCTCTGATACCAGCTTTTCCATGTGTTTCTCACCTTCAGTGCAGGCACTTATTTAAAACCAAACCCTCACTTACCTTGGATTTCTCCTGATGCAGCTCAATTTGAATGTCTGTTAGCTTGGTCCTGAGGTCTTCATTGGCAGCCTGTAGGGCAACAATCAGTGCCTCAGGCTTTTCGCCCTTGCTACGTCCTTTTTTTGACATGGTTCCTTATCAGCAAGAGTCCACGTGTTTAATTATTTCAAATACGGACTGTCATCTTTTTCTCTTCCTTTCAGGGCCAGTTAGTTCAGCACCTACTGTGTGACATTCCTTAAGGTCCTGGACTCAGTTTCAGAAGCCCTGTGAGAAATAAGACATACTATTACTTACCAGTGGACACTGCGGCATGACAGCTCACATGGTTACAGAACACAAGAGACAGCTCACTTCTCCAAACACTGCAATCGTCATCTGAAAACCTGCAAGGGAGATCCCAGTACAATCAGCTTCTGTATGCAAGTCTGGTGTACTAGTGGAGATTCCATATATGCCCTTTTCCTGCTCTCAGAAGGTGTCACAGTGCCATGAACAGAAGAGTTTTTACCGTAAAGATCAGTGCTGTTCAGTACAGGACTAGATAGGACAGGTCATTTAATCCAGGCCTTGCAGTCTGAGGTAACGACAAAGCAAGCACTTTAGTCTCAGGGTTCTACCAACAATATCTTCCTCTTACCCTTCCCAACCCTTGATTCCCCTCCAAGATCCTGCACCAAACTCAAAGACTTTCCACAGCACACCTACAACCTGCCACAGGAGGAAAGGTGAAGCACTGAACTCCTCACCAGCATCCTGGGTCTCTGTAGAAGCAGAGAACTAACAACATGCAGAAGCATGCATCAGACTAGAAATCATCCCCTTTGCCAACTCCAAGGGAACAAAAAAAAAATAAAAAAATCCATCAATAGTTTCCAGCAACTGAATTTTTTTGGGAAAATTCTGTCCTAAGCCAAAGCAATGCATTAAGTTTAAAGCCAAGCACATCCGCAAGATATATGGATCAGGAAACCATGGGGTTTTTTTCCATATCACTAAGAACACAAGTGTCCTGCTATCCCATGTGTATATTGTTTTGTTGCGTTCGGATAGGGTTTTTTTTTTTTGCGGGAAAGGGGGAGGAGATGGGTGGTGTCTAATATTTGTCTTGGCTATTAGCACTGACTGACAGCCTCAGATAAAGAGATTTTCTGTCTACTCATAAAATACACATGGACTTATTGAGCTCCCTAGAAATTTCTGAGTCTATGTGTCTCAGCACTGAACAGGGTTTAAGATGGTGCCGTGTTCATGCTCACACGGTTGCTTTGACACTCCTACCGCATCCATGGAACCTACAGGAAAGACACACATCCTTTGAGACAATACTGTATGTCACTGCAAGCTGAACAAAGCCGACTCACTACTGAGCCTACCATCCTGAAAACACTGTCCTTTATCACCCAGGGCTTTCTATGCTGCTTCCAGTTGCCATATCTCTGAAATCTTGGCATTGCTTCTACCAGCATTGTCAGGTTTAATATTATCCTGCAGGATCTCCCAGCAAAGTCCAGCTCTCACAGACATGCTGGAAACAGCAAATAAATAACAACTTTGGAGTTCTGTTATTTTGCATACAGTTTGCCCTTTGATACAACAGATGTTTGGTCAAAACATGAAGATTTGCTCTGGAAAGCAAAAGGCATCATTTAATAACCAAAGCTAACATGATAATCTTTTGACACGCAAAATACTGAGTAGCAGGAAGCACCATAACCACACAAGAGTGAACGACAAGCAAGGCACACGCTGTCTACCTGACCTGCAAAGAATGAACGCAACAGAGCTGGGAAGAACGTGACCAGGAGTTCAGTGTTGTGTGCAACTTTCCTGGTGAACAAAGAAGAAATCTGTACAGCATAAGGATGAAGCAGGATAGCAGAATGATTGATGAATGTACAACTGCTCTTCAGCAGAGAGTGTAAACAGTGCATCCTAAAGGGTCACAGACTTATTCCTGGTGCAATCGCTGCAGATTGTCATCTGCCTTTCCTGAACTGTCTCTGAGAAGCAGACAAAGAAAATCTTTCAATTCACTCAAATTAAATGGAGCTCGGAAACAGGAATCAGATCAGGAGCACTAGTCCTCCTCAATCTTCTGCTGGCTTCTTAAACTGAAACTAGACGCAGACATCTCCCTAAGTCTTGATGCAACAGCAGGGAGGCCCTGAACACCTCTGAGGCTCCTGCACGCCTTGGAAGATACCAGATGACAAGTCCTTCAGTTACAGCACATTCACCACATTGTGTAAATTCACCTAACAGTGAAGAATTTGAGCTGGATTACCAGAGCCGAACCAAGCACTTTGGGTACTAATGGCAACTAATTTCAAGAAGTCCCAGATCGTGGGACTGGCTGCAGTTCTCTTCAGGAATTATCTAGTAACGAGAACAACTGCACAGGAAGAGTAACAGCCACAGGTCACACTATCACTTCCCCACCTCAGCTTCTATTGAAAGGAAACCAGAATAGTTTGGAAGAGAACCACAGTGTATTCCTGCTGCGTCTCTTGATCCAGACATCAGGCTGGAGAATCAGACTTCACAGCAACCTAAGGGGCACATTTGCTCTGTAGTCTGAATGTGGTTTTCAGTGCCCAATATCAGAGTTTTAAGCTTTTTTTTTTTCCCATTTTTTGCTTTAATAAAAGCATTTGGTAGCTGTCTCAAAATGCCTCTGATAATGCCAAGAGGATTTGCACTGGTGTAGCTACAGAACAATTGCCCTGAAGTCACGGGAGAAATGCCATTTATACCATACAAATTAAAGAGGGGAAAAAATACCTCCTGCATGAGAATCTTGCCCATAGATCCAACAAGAGATTTACTCTGTTATTTAGGGTACTGCTCCACAATCAAATCAAGAAGTACAAGGATGATTTTCAGCCATTTTCTTACACCACCCAGTATAACTGGTGCATGGAGTAAGTTTTACTGATGCAAAATCTTGGAACAAGTGACAGTACACAAAAACGATTCTTACATTGGTAAGTTTTCACCTCTTTCTGGTAGGCAGACAAACCTCTCTTTCCCAAATCACAGCAAAATAAGGTTTCATTAGACCAATTATAATTAAAGCCTGGATTGACACTGGTTTTAATGCAAAAAGGAGATGAGATGAGTCAGAGGCAGATGCTCTTCCTTCTCTTGAAAACTGGTGGAATACTGCTCCTGGGAATTCATCTCTTACATCAACACAGTGGTACCCATATCCACAGCAAGAGAACAAATAAAGCTGTGTCAGGAGAGATTCAGACTGGTCATGAGGAAGCTTTTTTTTT
>VWZK01012980.1:188698-203805 GCA_013396935.1 Baryphthengus martii | reverse complement strand
TTTTTTTTTTTTTTACAGAGAAGGTGGTGAAACTGGAACAGGCTTTCCAGAGAGGTGGCCAATGCCCCAAGCCTGTCAGTGTTTAAGTGACATTTGGACAATGCCCTTAATAACATGCTTCAGCTTTTGGTCAGCCTGAAGTGGTCAGGCAGTTGGACTAAGTGATCCTTGTAGGTCCCTTCCAACTGAAATATTCTATTCTTTTCTAAGACAAAGGATAACAGACCAGATGAATATTGTAAATTTAGTCTATTGATTCAAAGGAGCATCTCATTGAGACACGGGGAGCTACGTAACTGTAAAGATGTATTATTATTCTACGTAGAGCAGCTCTAAACAGGTTGAGTGAGGTTGGTCAAAAAAAAAAAAAGCACCCCTAAAACAGCTTTTTCACTGGAACTTCCATACAATTTCAGTAAATTAATATTTTAGGCAAGAGTTGTCTTCTGTGGAATTATTTTTCATTGAAAAATGCATTGCGATATTCAGATGTCAAAGCTGTATCTTTTCAGCTGTCAAGGTGGCCCACCGTTCTTTCAGAGAGAAAGGCCCAGTGAGTTTGTCAGTTCACCACCATACTGCTTTTAATGCATAAAGCTTGAATTTCATGCCAAATTAAATTGGCGTTGAATTTAATGCCAAAGCTTTTCTAAATATCTGCTTTATCAACACTTGCTCACAGACCTTATCAGTGACAAACTTTCATAAAAATGCCCAGTATCTTGCAATACCACATACACCCCACAAGGTGCTAATTAAATTACTGAACAGCACTGCTCCTGCAGTCAGCTGTGGAAGTCTGGCAAGTTAGGAGGCTAATTTCACCAGCTGCTATGTCCTTACTACAATGAGCACTCTCAATTCTAAAGGAGGAAAGGGAGCCAGCAAGATGTACTGGTTCTCAGCAGTAAACATAATCAAATCTTAGATTTTAAGTCTGAGAAGAAACAGTTGGTTCCCTAGATAAATAAATTATCTTGATTTCAGTGGGATGAAGCCTTAGGTATATAAAACCTCTCTATGAAGTACACAGGACACAAACTGATGCCATTAAATGTATCAACTCAAGTAAACTAAAACCACCATAGCGTTCCCAGATTGTGGAAATAATATGACCCTAATAACTGTTTCAAAACCTGGTAGTCTATTTGGCAACGCAACTACTTAGAGATTGCAAGAAGCATCT
The DNA here is from genome assembly GCA_013396935.1 of Baryphthengus martii. Classification (NCBI taxonomy): domain Eukaryota; kingdom Metazoa; phylum Chordata; class Aves; order Coraciiformes; family Momotidae; genus Baryphthengus; species Baryphthengus martii. Next base: position 202,619 of record VWZK01012980.1, on the reverse strand, counting down.
GTCAGATGCCTGTAAGCAAAAAGACCAGCAAAATTATTTACGATGAATGACTGCCAAGTACAATAGCAGCTTTTCCCTCTACCAGCACGAGTCAGTATAATCCATAGGAATTATTGTTGGAGCCCTTGGAGCCATGAAAACCTCTGGTTAAGCAAAAGAGGGCTTAAAAAAAAAAATATATTAAAATCCTATGTGCAGGTTTCCATCCAAGATGGCAGGATTAAACCCATTCCTAAAGCACAATAAATTCAGTCCAGAGCTCACAAGGAGATTCTGTTTTGCCCTTCTCCCCAGAAAATCCATCCAGTAAATTCTGAAGTAACGGCTGCACACACTTCTTTTGAGATACATCTTGAATGAAAAACTAAATTCACTGAAGAATTTGCCCCACTTTTTATAACAAAGAGTAATGCTGTTATAGGCTGTGCAGCATTTATCAGCAAGGGATCATGACTGCACTTGAACTTAATTAGAACTGCTATTGTATGAAAAGGCACATTTGAAACTCAAGGTTTGTTCGTTGAGGCTTTTTTTTGGTGGTGATTTTTTTTTAAGATCAATTCAAGCTTGGCTGCATCATATAAGCAGGTAGAAGAAGTTTATTTATATTCATACTCCCAGGGGTCTAAAGCAAATATTAGTCTCACAGTATGACAAGTACTGAGTGTGCAGATAACAGTGTGCTGCTTTCTGCAGCAGAACAAGCCATAAAAAACCATAAATGCCTCAAGGAAAGCACTCCACAATCTTCAAGACTGAATGTAAACAGACAAGTACAACTGGATGAGCAATCCCACAAGAAGCTTCGTCCTACATAGTCTCTTTGATCTTCTGTTTTCTTTCCTTCCTACAAATTTCGCTCGGTATTACTTTTGTCTTCCATGTTTTCCTTTTTTTTTTTTTTTCATCTTTTATTTGCTGGTGGCTCTAATTTTTTCTTTTCCATGACATTCTAGGTTACCTTCTTGTTAATACCTGGGTTTGGCAATACGCTAACAAGAGGAAAAATACACGAGGAAAAATACACCTACACATGCTCCCAGATAAACACCACTATCCTTTACTTGAAGTGGCAAAGGAATCTTCTCTGAACATTGCTCCCAATGATAACCTATGGCTAGTCCATTTATCTCCCTTTCTCTTCTAGTCATCAGTCACTTTGTTTTTTCCAAGCCAATTAACAGCTTATTTATAAAACCAAGCTTTTTATATTAAAGAAGTGGCAACACCTCAGAAAGAATAGATGACATTGGTTTCCCACCTGGGCTTGTCCCCAAAGCTGCCTTTGGAGTCAGTCCAGAGACATGCTGGCTTGTTCACATAAGGACAAGGTAAGACATGCCATCACCTAAAATGATTCAGGTCAAAGCAATCACACTGAAGATATCTGAAAGTTTGGGGCAGCGTCAAGTTTAACAGCTTGTATGAAAGCCTTCCTACTGAATTTTTCAAGACTAGAAGCTCACACAAACTGCACTCAGGTGTATTTCACCGGATACCCTTATTAGCGTAACCATCAGGGAGGCTGAGCTCCAAACAGAGGCACTGAACTTATATCCAAGGCAGTCCAGAGGTGAATCTGGAGGAAATGCTTTGTGTTTCTACTGTGGTTTCTACAGTTATGTGGAAGATGCTTTCTAAAAACTATCAGTAGAAAACCCGTTTGCTGCCTTTCCCTGTAAATATGCAAAACTCTGAATGCTAATTTCACATATTGGGATCAGTCTATTTCAAAACAATCTATCTTTAGGGAAGGCCTTTGTCATGAAAGATGAAGGCTCAAAATTGGCTCCTTTCTCTGTTTTGGTGTGCAATGAATGAGACAAGTTGCAGAAAATGCCTCCCCAGTCTCTGGCATAAGAGCACAGGCAGAGGAGAAACACCACACCCTGTGTGGGGTGAGCTCAGTCGAGTATGGAGAGGCAGGAGCATGCACCAAGCAAACAGCCATGGGCACACACGCTCCAGTTTGCACGTGACAGGCAAGCTCCTGTTTATATCACAGAAATTGCCAGGGGGCTTTTTGAGAGAATAGCTGCGGCCATCGCTCTCTTACAGCATTGCAACAGTTCCCTGCTTGACTCTCCTCATTTGTTGGAAGAATATTTGCAATTATATCTTGTTTTACTGTAATAAAGGGGATTAGAGGAATCTAGCCAGACCGTTTTTGTCTTCTGAACCATGGGTTTGCTTTTTCCATGAATTACGTACAAGATCCACTTGAAATGGGATGTCCAAATTGTTGTGCAAAATTAGCGTCACGTAGGGCACAAACACATGGTTGATCTACCTTGGCTGTGGGTGCACACAGGGTCTTGGTCACACACTTAGAAAATAATATTCATAACACAAATTTTACTCCTGCCCCGGTAAACAGGCTGTGTTGTACACCTTTTCTGCGTGGCTACATATACAGACCTACATTCAAGTGCACACATCTCGTGACATAACCAGTTTTTCTTTGTCTATGAATTACAAAACATTGCCTACAGTGCAAACCTATACCAGCTCAAAAAAAGCCTCTAAAATAGTAGTTGCAAGCTCCTTCTAGCTCCAGAGAAACAATCCTAGGTACATTTTCCTCTGTGGGCCAGAAAGTACTTCAGTCTCTGTTTACCTCAGGTCTAAACTGTCACATGTATGAGCAACACAGGAGGCTTTCACTGGCAACTTGTGACTCAGAAGAATTGGACCAGCCTAACAAGCCATTAAAAAGACCCAACTAAATTATGTTGCGCTCCCATCACTCTTGTCTACAGCTGTTTTGAACAATCAAGAGAAACAATCTGCAAGACATGATCTCAGAGAAGCCAAAAATCAGAGCAACAGGAGAAGATAACCAATACCGGTTTTAATCTCTCGGCACAAAGCTAGCTTTCTGCTTGTACAAAATAAAACAAAAGAAATTAGATAAGAAGCAGACACCTCTGGGACTTAGTTTCCGTCTCATTTTAGTTGAAAAAGACATGCTGCTATATTTTAGGAATTCCTTGGGATTCCAAGAAAACCTTTTTTCTTGCGAGGAATCAGTTTCAAATAAAAAGTGAAGAGACACCAGGCCCCACAATCTCTCTGCCCCAACCGCTTCTACACCCTCATGTGCTCCTGCTCCTCCCCAGTGCCCCGAAGGAGCTGAGATAGGAAGGGGGACAGGAGAAGGTGTGGGAGACACGCAGGCAGTGAACTGCTAATCCCACACACCCAGGCATCCAGACAGCAGAATACAGGCTCTGCCGTTCAGCATTCCCAAAGCAAAGCTCGCTCTCGGGAGTGCTGCAGCCCTCCCACAAGGCCAGAGGAAAGAGCAATCCACAAGGTCACACAGACACCTCGGCTCGGCCAGGCCCCTTGGCTTTCTGACCCTCAGCTGCTTGCTTTCAGCCACCCATCTCGCAATGTTCATTAATTGACTCTCCAAAACACTGGGCCTGGAGTGCCAGACAGTGCCCAACAGCTTCAGCAGTTTCCCAAGCCTGAGCCCCTGCCCCAGGAGCCTAGCTTGCTGCCGAGCCACAGCCAGCCATGGCTGTACCACGGGCTATGAACATGTAGGAGCCCAGCTTGCTGCTGCTGAGCCGCAGCCAGCCACCGCTGTACCAAGGACTATGAATGTGTAGGTGCCCAGCTTGCTGCCAAGCTGCACCCAGCCACTGCTGTACCACAGGCTATGAACATGTTGGGCTGAAACAGGCACCCACAAGTGACTATGGCAATACTTTGACTACAGGAGTCAGGTTCCAAAAATTACTTATTTCCAGGCACCTTTCCTGTATCAGAAATAGATGGGTCTGAAAATAATAGATGATTTTGTCTAAAACTTTAGTCCCCTCTTAAGGTCAGTATGCTGGAACATGAAGGTTCTCAGGCAGCAGCCTTACTGTGCCACAGCAGGTTACCCACCACCACAGAGCTGAGGTGAGCTAGGTTTTTTTCAGATATGTGCACTTTCTAGGTCATCGCCACACAGCACAGCCAGAGGAGAAAATAAGGCCTCAGCATACTTAGAAAATGCAGCAAATTGGAATTGATCTGAGTGATATGACAACAAAAACAGTTGAGGACTCCCGGATCCATGAGAGCCCAGAGGAGCCCCTGCAGATTGCTCTCCTCAGGCTCAGGTTAGCACAGGAAGCCACATCTTCATTTTGGTGACTCTGAAGTCTCTGTTAGATCTGGGGCTGCAGCAGTGAGCTCCCCCGAAACCCTGCTGGAATTCTTACTCAAAGGTCAAAGAGCACACATTTTTATGCCCGTGTTTACCAAGCAGGCAAGCCTGAGCTGTAATTTTGCAGAAAAGCAGTAACTTGGCAGTTTCCACAGAGCTTAGAGAATCAATCAAAAGCCCTTTAAAACACACCCTAAAGCATAACCTCTCCTTACAGCAGTGTCTCATGAGCTAAATATGACTCACTCCTGAATAAATATTGGGCTGTTTGGCCTCCACACACAAAACCCCTGAGTCTCAATGCAGGAATAACCTTGACTATGAATGAACAAAAACACATGCTGCACCTCTCGAGGAACAAGGAAACCTACATTCATTCAAAGTGGTAGAGATCACAGTGCAGGCATCTAGCAAAGGTAAAACTAAAACCAAACACATGCTCATAACAGCCTTTTGCAAAGGCAGAGAAATCAGCTCATCCTGATGACTCTTTCATCATCTGGTCTTCAAACACATAACAGAAATGGACCCAAAAATAAACTAAGAATGCCTTCTCCTGCATATTTTGTGCTCAAATATTCAGTGACTCCTTTAGGCTTTATGAAAATTCCAACTGTAGTATTTTCCTTTAAACAAATAAAATAATCATCAGTTGAAAAAAAAAAAACCACAGCACTTTTTGCTCACTAATGGTGGTAAAATAGAAAGCATTTAAATTCCCATCCATCAGATTGCTGATTGCTCTGACAGGCAGCAATAGAGTATAAGCCACTGTTCAGTATATGTTTTGTTTTCCCCTCTGTGCCTGATCCACAGAGAACAGAAGTCTCTCAATGCTACCATCTGTGGGAACGCATGACCAGATTTATAAAATGTGCCAAAACATTCACAAGGGGTTCTCAGCAGTGCCTGGGCTCTAACTCCCCATGTGAAGGAGGGACACTTACCTCATGTTTTTCAAAAATAGCTCCAGTCTTGCCTAAAATGAATAGTCAGGTCCTGCATCGCCAGGTTTACATTTAAACATCTCGAGTTTCAGGACTAAAAACCTTCACCTCAGGTCACAGCAGTAACTAAGACAGCAGCAACAGATGACAGCCACATCCTCTTGTTTGTCAGTTTTTTCCAGTCCACATCTGGGAGGAGGTTTAGTAGTTGATGTCTCTTCAAAGGTCCCCTCCAACTCAAACCACTCTACGATTCTATGACCTGAAGTTGATGGGCTTTTTCTGGCTGGATGTTAAAAGACGTGCAGTAGAAAAGGTGTATTTTGTCATATTGCTAAAGGTAAAGAGAAACTTTATGCTTGTATTTTTGCTTCCAAATCTAATGGCATTATACTATACTTTCTTGGTCAACATTATTTACTTCTTTGTCCCACAAAAAAACCCAGCATCATCAATAAAGAAAATACAATTCCCTGCATAGTACATCAAGATCGTCACAGAGCCCAGTGAGTTCACGATATGACCTTATTAAGCAGAGGGCTGCACCTGCCCCTAAAATGTTACTGACCCTATTGAATCCAAAGGCAGGAAATTCTAGACCAGATCATGATTAATACTGTAAGACAAATCCGCTCTGTGGAATTTCTAAATCTCTTCCCTTCTCAGCATTAAAAACATCTGAAAGACCTGCAGGATGGGAGGGAAGGAAGAAAAGGGGTCAAATCTAAGTAGATTTCAATATAGTCTCAAAATCTAGGTATGCTTTAAAAAAAAAAAATTTAAAAAATTTATGTAGTGTGGAAAATCCTGGAAATTAAGAATTTTCCTGTCTCACAGAAAAGAAAGGTGAATTTTGATAATTCTCTTTTGGAAACATTGAAACTGTCCTATTAAATTTACCTTCCATTGTGAAATCCAGGCATCATTGTTGAGAATAATGTTTTGTTTATATACTGTGACAGAAAATGAAACAGCCCTGTCAACACCAGGCAACTCTATCAAACTAAGCACTAATTAAATGTTCTTGAAAACTGTAGCAAAAGGGTTGCTTTAGTTCACAACACCTGCGAGTTCTGTGAAGATTTATTTACCAAATCTGACAGACATCAACTAGTAGTTTGGCAGAACAGCTTTTACAGCATAAAGAAAATAACCTTCATAGATAGCAGCCACTCTTCCCCAACTTCCATTCTCAAGCTGATCTAACAGACATGCACAAAAGACTTGCTTCCTTCACAGGAAAGAGCAGACTGTCAACACAGATTCTAACATGCAGCATCACCAACCAGACGTTTCATAACCAAATCACCACCGCATGCGAACTCTGGAAAAGACTCTGCCTCCAGAGGCTATTGTCACTCTAGCCCCTGGCCACGTTTGGATGTTGTGGTCTCAATGAGCCTGGGCTGTGGTTCAGAACCGCATAAGCATTCCTGCAAGTGCTGCTGTTCCCTTTGCAGCAACAGAGCAAGATGCTTAATGCAAATTGCTCTTCATATGGCTGTACTCAATTCTGTGAGGCTTATCAAAAAGGAAATAGTATCAATGGACTCAGGATTTCCAGAGTTGAGGGGCAGTTTCAGCTCCTCTGTGCATTAGAGGACAACAGAAACATGAGCAAACTTTTAAATACTCAACAGTATTTAAAAGTTAGCAGTTCAGTGAACTATTAGTATTAGCCTGTTCCAACAACAGTGAGAAACTGGGTACATGAGATCGAGTAAGCTCGTGTTCTCCCAGTATCTCAGAATGATACTCACCTTTCTCAGAAGTCCCTACTACAAAGGAAAAACAAACACTTCAGAAAGGATGTTGGTGCAAGCAATAGCTCACATCTTCTCTCCATTTCAAAGGATCAACTGATCATCTGTAACAGAGCAGGTAAATCCACTTTCCGTTCTCTTGACTGAATCCTCTGAAATCTGTGAAGTCCCAGGAGGAAGTTTCTGGCATAACAAGGCAGCTAAAATACTAGGGAGGGACTACAAGGAATTCTTGAACTGTCTCATTTGTGCAATCACCTATGGACTACTAAAGAGGAACTTCTCATATGGGCAAGTCATTTTATCTGAAATCACAACTAAAAGAAAAGGGCTTTTATTTTTTTCTTGCCCATAGGAAAGGTCTCACCTCATCTGAGCTGGCTCTGAGGGTCCTATTTCAATTTCAGTTATACTTTAATTTCCTGCTCTCTGAGGGCAAGAGCAGATAGGGACCACAAGTTGTACACGTCGTCCTCCCAAAGCCCTGCTATCAGGGACTTGGCTCTGCTCATAGAGAGGGCGACATCTGTTCCACTGTGAAGTGGATTTAGCTGTATGAACAAGTAGAAACTCCACACTGAACTTGGTTTCTTTGGGGTCCACAGACAGCATTTCAGCTCTTGCCAATGCAGTGATCAACAGGCTAATTCAGAACTTCAGTGACCAGAAAAGGGTGCTGGGATTCAGGTTAGGTAACCCTAACATCAGAGTTTTTTCCAAATCAAGACTGCTGATCCAAGCACCCTGGCTCTAGATCCCAACATTGATTCTAGAGCCAGAACTTCAGAAGATGGCAAGTCAAAATCCCAAATCAAGCTGTTGCACTGTTCAATTAAAGAAGTCTGATGGCAGTTCAGGGATACAAACTGATATCTGCTCCTATGTCAGACAAAAGACAACTTCTTCTGCAAGCTTTAGTCAAAACTGTGTGGCTTTTAGTAGTTCTGCCCTGGGTTTGCAGGTTCTTAATGCAAATTAAGAAAAGTAATGCCAGTGCCAACGTGAAGGTTTTACATCCTCAGCAAAATCCTTGTGGCCTTTGTTTACATCACCGTCTCTGCCAATAATCTGCCACAATTCTAAGAGACATTTTCTACTCCCACAAAATGGTGAAACTCCCTTGGAACTACAGCAGTAGTTTCAGTGCTCACCTGCTGGAAATTTCATCCCAGTAGCTATATTGGATTCATGCTGTATTTTAAGAAAACACCATTACCACATAAGCCAATTCCCATCACTACAAGAATTCTATTAGCTACCAGGGGAATGATGGCCATGCTCAATTCCCTGTCCTTCCAAAGCCTGTCTCATTTTGCTAGTGGGATTTGAATAAATCCAAAATTAAGTTTTTGCTTTGGTTTTTATTTACCAGGTTTCACCTCCGTGTTGATTGTTTCAGAATAAAATCAAAGCCCTAATTATTGCATTCCATGCTGTGTATTGTATCGTATAACAGAATTCACGATTAATAAAAACTGTGCTTAAAAGCACGGTTTATACTGGTTTAGTATGACACCATAATTCAGCATCCCAAAGTCAACCCAAAAACTCAGCTCAGACTTGCTGCAAATACCTGCAGCATTTATACATTCTGTTCTGTATTTCTTTTTATAGACAGAACACGGCAAATTTCACATGCCAGTAGTTTACGTGTGTTTTATTCCACCAAATGGAAATAAGCAGCTCCTCAGAACAAATCCTAACCGCCCTCTGCTTTTGACTGCACAAAAATCATAGCATTGTAGTTCAATTTTTAATTAATACCACAATAATTTTCAGGAACATTGAAATACTTTCAGAACTGAACTCACAATATCCCTCAGATTTGGGGATCTGCACAAGGAATACAGGATGAATCCGGTGCTGCTGGGCCGCTCATGCTAAAATTGCCATTGGCCTTTGCTCTAAAACACCAACCAAAAAATTCTATCCAAGTTGCTGGCAGCTCCATGGAAACAGTCAAAAAGAGACAGAAGCATCATTGTTATCCACAGCAAAGCTAAGGAGATTTGTTAAAACAATATTCTAGCATTCTGCGGCTAAAATACTATCTGTCTCTGGCCTCCCACGTTCACTTTTAACAACACAGAACTCCACAATGAATTGCTTTCTTTTCTGGACACAAATTACTACCTTCTTGCAGTTTCTTGCATTCTCCTCCCATGTAAGCTGGTGACCAGCTGGATTCTCAGCTGGCAAAGCATGAAACGCCACCTATTAAACTCAGCTGAGATGAAGGTTCATATATGGCATGGCAAAGTACAAAAAAATTTTAAAAGTTTCACTTAGAAGACATTCAGGATACTGTCTTGAGCACATAGATTTCCAGTAAGGCTTCATCTGAAACCAGAAAAATATCTCACAGTAATTTCAGAGAGATTTTAATAGGCATTAAGTTGTTGTATATAATTCCCAATCTATTCCCAAGGACAACATCTTCATTGAGCTCACCTAACACAGACTACTCTGCATATCACCCACACCAGCTACACATTCCAAGAAAACGGCAACATGTAGGTCATGCTGTGACCTACAAAAATCCGTGACGCAATTCAAGAGGGAGCTGCTAGCAGAGAGCCTCACAAACACGGGCTGAGCACCACTGGGTCAGTAATGCCACCGCGTGTGCAGGGTGCTTATCAGCTGCCATCCATGCCTCTGCAGCACTCACGGGACATGCTGGAAACTCACAGGTTCATTCCTACAGGCATTTCCAAACGAATTAATACACCCTTTTCTCCAGTTATAAGCTACAAAATAGTAACCAACACAAATGTTCTTTCAGCTATAAATTACTCAATGTTCTTTGAGTGGAACAGTCCCCACGTAGGCTTTATTCATCTAAGACCAATTATGATTTCCCATCAGAGGGGAGATGAGAAGAGGATGTTACAAAGGGTTGTATTAAATTAAAGCACATTCTCCTAGCTGATCCTCCAAAAATGACTGCATCTCATTTTGCTCCACAACAATGCACACAGAATAGAGCAGCTTTCAGAACCTTAAATGGTAAGTGCAAATAAATATTGTGCAAGAAAACCTCAAGGACTTATCTACGAATAACAAAACTTCAAGAACAAAAATAACATTTGTGCTCATGAAAATAAGCGTATATTATGCATGAATACAATTTCAAGCATTTTAAAAATTAATCACTACAATATTTGTACACCAAGCCTACCCTAAATACATGCAAAACAGTGCAGCATTGATTCTAATTAATTTCTATCACCTGCAACATTAAGAGTTCTAAGAATTTCTCATACACCATACAAATGAACAATGACATATATTTCTGCATCCATTTTAAAAGAAAATCAATTTAGTGAATTTTAGCAAACCAGTGTACATGCAGGGAAAAAAAACCAGCCCTGACTCCACCATTTCTCCCAACTTTATTTGCTCTCTCATTATTGATTACCCTAAACCACCTGGAACCTACATGCAATTTCCAACAGCTGTTTCTTCTTTTCAGTTTTAGTTTCCATGTTACTTAGACCTTTTGTTCACAGTCCATGCACTGTAAGGTTTAACAAGCCTTTCCCCTAAACACTTAGAGTATTATAATAAACAAATAATAAACAAATTCAAGAAAATTCAAGAAACAGTTTGACAAACAGAGTACAGGTGTTAAACAGTAACTGCGAGATACTACTTCCTAGTTGGAGATGGGAGGAATGCAAATAGCGAAAATGGGAAACAACACGCATTTTAGCATCAGCTGGTCCCAACTGAAATAATTCATTTGGCATCCTACAATAAAATAATCTTGAGATAATGTTATACTTTGCACTATCATTTTTACCATAAAAGAAGACTTGGCATACCACAATTTTCTCAGGTACATCAGTTTGCTTTATTATTCATCAGAGCTACATTCCATTCAGAGTTAGAAAGGCAGTTGTGGTCTGTCCAGTCTTCATCTGTATTCCTTATTTGTTGGTGTTTGTTAAACTGATCACTGAAAGAATTTTATTATGCAGCCATGTACTAAAGTGTTTGCTGCATTCATTTGCCTCTTCTTGTTTATCCTCTGTGGACAGGCGCACACATCCGTTCACTTCGCTCCTCTTCTGACAGTAGCTGATTCAGACCATCTTGCACAGCGACCTGGCTGTGATGTCCAAACATGATCTTCCAGACAAAACACAGGTACTAAAGTTTCCAGGATATGTGACCGTTTCTCAGGCACCCACCAGTGATCCAAATGGCAAGCAAACAACACAGCACTGTAAATTTTAGTGAGATGAACGAAAAGCCTACTGAAAGTGCTTGCAGGTCATTATTTTGCCTTTAAAGTTCATTGGATGATTTAGAATCCTAATTGTAGACCATGATCCACACTGGTCATTTACAAAGAAGTTGTGTTTCTGCTCATGTAACTTGACAGTGTTCAGCACAGAGATTTTCATTACTCTTCCAACATGCTGGTGAATTTTCTATTTAGAGCCCCACCTCCTGGAGCAATGACTTCTAGTCCTGGTATTTTAAAGGAGAAATTCAAATAGATCTTAAAGATACAGAAACTAGAAGTGCTACAAAAATTACATTTTTCTACCTTCATGGATTCTGGATATTGAGAGCTGATGAGAACTGCACAGGGGCTTGAGATGATTACTAAAGAGAAGGCAGCAGAGAATCCAGCTCTGAGGATGGGAAGGTAAATTTATCATTGCTGGTAAAGGCCAGATCTTCAAGTGATGTGGATTTATAGAGGAAATTTGAGGAGGTTACCTGCTGGGAATTTGAGCCAGCTCTTGATTTAGAAACACATAATGCAAATACGCCACTGTAAATTCAAGTAAAGTAATAGTTTTTTAAAACAGAAACTTTTGTTTCGCAGTCTTGTCACCCAAATATTGCATTGCCATGCACAAAGATTAAAGATAAATCTGCTGGAACCTAGAGGATACAAAGAATGGCTGACTAGAAAGCGATGCAGGTGTCTGGTAAGGCTTATTTTGCTGTTTCACAACTTCACAAAGCAAATAGAAAGCACAAATATTGACCACAGTGAAAAATGACCATGACTCAGTAGTGAAAGCCAAGTTGTAAGCAATTTCAGCCTCCCATAGTTTGGTTTAAAAGAAGGGGCGGAGGGGAGAAGAAGTTAAAATTAACAAGCTACTTGGATTTCAACTGCTTCAAGTTACACTTGCATTATACCAGTCTTATGACAGTAGAATCCATCACCACACCTTTTTGACAGCTGGAGGGCTATTTTTGTACAAATTTTAAACCACAGTATCAACTGTCTATCAAACGGATGACTAGAAATCAAAAATTAATATTATTCTGGGCATCATTTTTCCAGTTATGTTTCACAGCATCTTCCTGACTTGAATACCCTGTGGTCACTTATTCTCTGTAGTAACAGAGAAATTACGCAGTATCTTCCCAGCTACATCAAGTCCTGGATAATTAAAGGTCTACCAGAACCCAGCACACACAAATTACAATGGCCGATCACCTCCTTAACACACAACCATGTTCCAGCTATCTTATGTTCAACTCCTAATAAATAGGATACAGAAGTTCTTATTCAGAAAATTATTTGGCTGTGAATGGCCTCTGGAAGCAGAGAGAGTATCAGAAGTCACTGAAAGGCGGAGAGATGAAGTTATTGGTAGGGAGGCTGAGACAATACATTAACATTTGCTCTCTGCAGGACCAGCTTAAAACTAAACCATCGTCATCCAGATGCTCCTTGAATTCCGACAGGCTTGGCGCTGTGACCACTTCCCTGGGGAGCCTGTTACAGTGACCAACCACCCTCCCAGTGAAGAGCCTATTCCTAATATCCAATTTGAACATGCTGTGACACAGCTTCATTCCATTTCCTCTTGTCCTGCTGCTGGTCCTGAGAGAGAGAAGATCAGCCACTCCTCCTCCACTGCCCCTCCTGAAGCTGCAGACTGCAGTGAGGTTCCCCCCCTCAGCCTTCTCTTCTCCACACTGAACAAACCAAGTGACCTTAGCTGCTTCTCCTAAGTCTTGTCCTCAAGACCTTTCCTGATCTTGGTCACCCTCTAACAGTTTCATGTCCTTCTTGTATCGAGGCACTCATGGCATCTTTTGATTGCTACAGAACTGCTTACAGAGCACTCGTGTCTTACCCCTCTTTAACAATTACCAGCCAACCAATCTCAAACTTCACCAATATCATGGCCATTCCTGGAGATCCTCTTAGAACCACCAGATATTTACCTCACTCAGGCACCAATCTGAACCTGTTTCAGCGCCAGCAAAGCCAGCAAAGACATGACAGCAGGCCTAGATTCGAAATTCATATCCAGAGCAGCAGGCCAGATCAACAGAAACAAAACCTGAGTCAGAGCAGAAGCACTAACTCTCATATTATTGCCTGAAAAGGTACAAAACGTTCTCCTGATGGGCTGCCCAGACTGCTAGACCAGGCATGATCTGTGCACCAGTGCAGAGTTTGACCCTGCAAACAAGAGACAGCGAGAATGGGACTCCAACGCATCACCTTCCAGTGAGGCATAAGCCAGTATCAGAATACAAATGGTTTTTAAAATACATCTCATTCATATATTCCTTACCAGAGTTCAGATTAAACTTTGAAAATACATACTTCTATTTCCAGCCTAGAAGATATACTCAGTGTCTTTTACAAATTTGCTTTCACAGCAAAAAATAGAAAGAGCCTACAAACGAGCAGTCGGTGCCTGCCATAAGAGCTCAGATGCACGATCTCGATCTCTCCCAAGTAGCCATAATGAAACCGAAGGATAGCAATCCAGGATTTTAGGAATAAATTGCACATCAGCTCAAGTGGCACATTTCATCAGCTAATGGCTATGAAAAAAAGGCTTGTGTTGCACGTACAAAGAGGTGTATCTCGCGGGGTCTGTGCTTGCGAGAGAGATGTCTTCACACGCTCATCCTCAAATGCACCACCCCTGACACCCCCCCGGCACACGCCGGTGCGTGACTACAAAGACACGCTCCGGACGAAGCCGCGGGCAGCGCCGTGTCACGGAGCGGGCCAGGCCCCGCCGCGAGTGACGATCGACGCCGGGGGC
>VWZK01012980.1:144552-188402 GCA_013396935.1 Baryphthengus martii | reverse complement strand
TGCGGGCCACCGGCGCGGCGGTGGCTCTGAGGGCGCCATGCGAACCCTGCCCCGCCGGGCCGTGCCGGGTCGCTGGGGGTGACGGGCAGGGGCCCTCACGCTGGAGCCCGGTCCACACAAACTGGGGCCCAGACCACACAAAGTCCACGGGGCCACGGCGCTGGGGAGCTTGCCCTTGGGGAACTCCTGTAGGCCAGGGACAAGAGAGGGCCGAGCGTCCCTGCACCTGAAATCGCACCTCTGGCCAGAAAAACGCCTTCCCAAAGCAATAAAAGGTCAACAAGAAAGGTGTTGGAATGTTCCACGAGGCAATGAACCGCAATGGGAAGGTGTCCCATGACGTTCTGGGGAATAAGCTCCACCCCAGACCAAGTTAATCGGCATTGTTCATGTACCTGAGTTGCCTGCGAAAGCTGTGACACAAAAGCAGCCTACACAGCCCAGGCGTCAGTGAGGCAGCCCTACCAACACGGACCTCAGAAGCCCTTGCTCTTCAGGTTCTTCAGAAGCTTCCTCATCCCCATCCTTCTGAAGTGGTATCACTGAACAGGCTTACAGTGATAAACACATCAAGAGTTCAGTCTTTATCCTTTTGGCACTTTACAAAGACAAGCATTGCTCTTAGGCCTGGTCAGATAAGGTGTTAGTTTTTTCTGCAAAGACTACTCTTTTTGAGCACAAAGTGAAGACAAATGCTGTGTTTTGGTTTGTTGTGTTTTTTTTTATTTTGTTGTTCTTGTTGTTTTCTAACCACAGCAATGTGCAGTAAAACATTTATAGAAACTAAAAGATACTTTGTGTATTGGATTTGCAGATTATCTCCATTCTATAAAGTGGTTCCCTGGTCAGTGGCAAAATCAGAACAAAACTAGTGACAGAGGCTGAATTTTGAGTTCTCCACCCTGAGCCCAAATTCCATCAGCATCTCCCTTAATATCTAATTGTAAGGCTAGTGCTTCCTGCCCTCTCTGCCCAGGTAAGGAGTCTCTGTCACTGTCTTTCCAGTGAAGGGCACGGGCAGAACATGCCCCGCTGTGGTCACCATCGCTGCCTGGGTCCCTGCAGCCCCCTCTCACCAAGGGATGCTCCCTCCGGCTGCTGCGGGAGCTGGGCGAGGAGCACTGGTGCAAGAGGGGCTGCGGTCGGCAGCACCCGCGCACTTAGTTCAGCACATGCAGCCTTCAAACATACAATCACATGGTCCTCTCCTCACCACTGCACTAACAGAGAACTTTCATTACTCAGCAGCCTCAGAAGCGACGTGCCTATGAGCTCGCTGACAGCAGCAAGGCTGACAGCAGCCAGGAGGTCTCCCAGGTGATGAAAAGAGGTGGACAGAGAGCCCAGGGTACTCCTGCCTCTGACCCATTAGCAGATCTGCACAGGAGTCTGGGTGGAAGAAATCAGGAATCTTCCCTCCCACGCTGGGAAACATCACAATGTTTCCAAGGAGGGAACGTTGATGATGCTCCCCCACTGTTTTTTACTGTTAGTGAAATAGTTTGTTTTCCTCTGTGCCAGCATTTGCAACAGCACAGATAATTTTCTTTTCCTTATTATTTCTGGTTAGTTTCAAAGAAAATCCAGCATGTCTTTATTAAGATGTAAATATCAGTGTTGATTTACCACATGAAGAATGGTAAAAATACCTCAAGTGGATATGGTGGTTTACCTCTCTTATTTTTAAAGATGAAAAGGAAATACATACATAGGAGCCACAGTAACACACCCCCAATCACACCAACTGCCTAAGCTCAATGAACACAGAGGTTTTATACAGTCCCACACCAAGACAGGATGCACAGGTTACAGCATAGCTGGACTCTAGCCGTACATCTCTAGATAAGGTTTGGACAGGCCACAAGCTAGATTCCAGCTACATTATAACACTACCTACTCTAGGTTCCTGCTCTGACAGGGGGGTTGGACTAGATGATCTTTAAAGGTCCCTTCCAACCCCTAACACTCTGTGACTTCTTTGATCCATTTACACAGCTGAGCAAATTATTGTGATAAAAAAAATCAGTTTGCAAAATCATTCAAGTGGGACTGACTTACACAGTACAGATGGACAGGGAAAGACTCGGAGGGGAGAGGAAGGAAGAAAGCCTGTCCTAGAAGTCACATCTGCCGGTAACAGGCCAGCTGCCTGGAATCAATGTGATAACTGAGGGAAGCTGCTACCTGGAGTTAAAGGAAAAGGCAAGAGGTTTCTTTGATGAAATTGCAATACATCAGGCAAACAATAACCCAAGGAGTGGAATCTAATTTGAACTGAGCTAGAGTAGAAAACGTGAATGCCTGAAACTGAGCGCCCACTGCTGCCCTCTGAGAAAAACTACTGAAGAGCAGCAGCCCAATGGAAGGGGCAGAGGCCACTTCAGACAGATTCATGTTTGGTGCCTCACAGGCATGCCCAGCTCCAACCACCTCATGGGCTATTGACTAGGCTGGTTTCTGATTTAAGGGGAGGATCAACAATTAGAGCTTTAGTTGGGCAGAATGGGAGTTCACATTGCCCCAAAGTGGTTACTGACACAAGAGCCTCAATTAGGGCACTGCCAGAGCCCTGGGCCCTAGAGGAGACTCCAGCATCACCCAACAACTGCAGCTTGTGTCATGTATCTGGCATAAAGAAAAAAAAAAAAAGAGAGATTTTAGAACTGCTTTTTATTCAGATAGGGCAACTGACAACTCCTGAGATTTACTGTGTTCAATAAGTACAGAAGTCTGAACAAGAGAAAGGCATTTGAGGGATTAAGTTTTCAAGAAAAATAGTTTCACTCTGGATTCAGCAAATGGTTGTACTTGGCAGCAGCCTGGATATACAGGAGAGAAATGGAGGATTCCAGCAATATAATTGTGTCTGAGCACCACTGAAGCAAAATCTGGAGGGTACAGACAGGCAGATTCCAAACTGACATGCTGAGCAAAGATAAATCAGGTTACGGATGAATTCACACTCACATCATTGGAACAGGTCTCTACAAAGAGAAGGACAGTAAGTACCCAGTAGCAGCAGAAAAGAGGCACTGGCTTACAACCAAGAATATTAAAATGTAGGAAAAAGTGCCTAAATAACAGTCAAGCTTTGGTTACTGTGGTACTCAAGCAGGAGAGAAGAGGGGAGTTGTGAACACAACCTTCAAAAATTTCGACAGCTGGAAGATTTTGCCCCAGCTCCTGCACATCCCAAGGTCATTCTCTGTTCTGGTCTTTCATTGGGGGTTGTCTCCTCACACTGGCTGAGAAACAGGAACACTTCAGGATGGCGGACTGAGCTGAAAGGCAACAAAGATATTAACAGACCACTGGCTACACAGACTAATAGAAACAACGTCAGCAGAGAGCGCTACCCATCTAGGCCCCCCCAGCAGATTTGGAAAGCTCTGAATTGCAAAGAAAGGAATGCAGAAAGTCACGTAACATGCCAAGATTATCGCTGAAACCCGCTGTAGGTAGTCCAGGAAATGGCAGGGGCCAGCTGCAATTCTGGAGGTGGCACATCCTGCTGTGCATCAAGTAGAAATACTACAAGAAAGACTAAAATGATCCTGGAAGAAGCAGTTCCCCTAATAGTAGCGAAAGCTTTGGAAGAGAGTTGCAACAGCCAAATGGGTCTTTTCAGTTTTACATAGTGATCCTCCAAAGGATGACAGCTCAAAGAGAAGCATTTAGACCTATTAGTAACAGTATTGCGGATTTCAGTAACGTCCTTTCAAGCGTGTTCAGTACAGAAAGACTCTACGAGAGATGAACAATGAACAGTGGAGCATTGTGACTGAACCAGGATAGAAGGCTCTTAGTACTGGAGGACATATATCTGTCTAGAAAACAATTTGTTTCCAAATTTTAACCCCGTGATGCAAAATTTTAATTGGTAAATGTGACTGATGTAAAAACTAGCATCTCCTTTAAAGGTGTCTGTCACTATAGTAACAAAATAGAACATCCTAAAGATATCTTTCCCCACACAAACTCTCACAAGTATTAAGAAGCCAGTGTTAATAGTTCTCTGTAGGACTGACTGTTCCTAGAAAACACAAAGAGT
Organism: Baryphthengus martii; assembly: GCA_013396935.1. NCBI lineage: Eukaryota > Metazoa > Chordata > Aves > Coraciiformes > Momotidae > Baryphthengus > Baryphthengus martii. Next base: position 184,351 of record VWZK01012980.1, on the reverse strand, counting down.
TTGTTTTTCTTCAGTGCCTCAGGTACTGGAGTGGTCTCACAGATTTAATGATTATTTATCTTAAATATAAAGCTTATTTGTTTCACAAGGGAAAGACAGAACTAGTAGATCTGTTTTGCTGCACAAAGTATTTAATTTACCTTATAAGAATGTGCTGGTTTATGTGGTGTAAGAATCAGTCACCAATTCTCATTACCAACTACTGATTTTTATGTCTCACTGATGTTTGTAACAAGATGTGACACATCTTGTGTGTCCAGGGCTCTGGCCAGGCTGGATTGATAGGCTAAGGACAATGGGATGAGGTTGAACAAGACCAAGGGCTGTGCCCTACCTTTGGATCACCCAAACTCCTGCACCACTCCTGGCTGGGGCAGAGCAGCCAGAAAGTGCCCAGCAGGAAAGGCCCTGGGGGGGTTGGTCACCAGGCAGCTGGAGATGAGTCAGAGAGTGCCCAGGGGGGACAAGAAGCCACCAGCATCCTGGCTGGGTCAGCACTGGGGGGGCAGCAGGGCCAGGGCAGGGATCATCCCCCTGCTCTGGGCACTGGGGAGGCCACCCTGGAATCCTGGGCTCAGTTTTGGGCCCCTCCCTCCCAGAAGGAGCTGGAGGGGCTAGAGCGTGGCCAGAGAAGGGCAACAGACCTGGGGAAGGGTCTGGAGCAGGAGTGTGGGGAGGAGCAGCTGAGGGAGCTGGGCTTGTTCAGCCTGGAGCAAAGGAGGCTCAGGGGAGACCTTCTGGCTCTCCACAACTCCCTGAAATTCAGGAGGTTGGAGCCAGAGGGGTCGGGCTCTGCTCCCAAGGAACCAGCGCCAGGACAAGAGGAATTGGCCTCAAGTTGCCCCCAGGAGAGGTTTAGGTTGGAGCTGAGAAACAATTTCTCCGCCTCCAGGGTTGCCCAGGCCTGGCCCAGGCTAGGGCTGGAATCCCCAGCCCTAGAGGGGTCTCCAAGCCGTGTAGAGGTGGTGTTTTCTAAGCCCTGGAGGTTTGTTTTAAGCAAGTGCATGTGAGGGCACTGTCCTGTTGTTTATGTTAATCTGTTTCTTTATGGCCATGTCTGGAGCACATGGGCAGTTAGCCTCCCTTGGGCACATTCAATTTCACTTGCTACAGTACACACAAAAGCTGTACAGTAACAGCAGCCCAAGAACAGCAACTCACCCTTAGTTTAATTGTGCTACCCCACTGGCCCCTCTTCTACAGAAAGCCAAACTATCTGTCACATCAAGACAGAACGGCAAGCAACTGCCACCTGCGGCTACTTAGAATCCCTGACACTTCTCAGTGTGAACAACATGTCTCAACTTCAACATAGACAGAGCACCTGTATCTAAGTGCCTACAGCTCCTGCTTTAGTGGAACATCTTCTAAGTTCAAAACAAGCAAAAGTCCTTGACTGTTACTTAGCAGGTAACAGTTTCTGACAAGGACCGCACTAATACCCCTAAGAGCTCATCCAAAGAAGTTCAGTAAAGACCAGAGGTAAGAAGGTAGAATCAAACTTCAAATATATTTTAACTGAAGCAGACAAGCTCTTCCCCGTCCCTCAGTGAGGAGTAGTCCTGTGTGTTGGAACGTGTCTGTCCTCGCTGAGTCGTTCCAGTCAGAAGTACCACAGGTTCTTATGGCTCAGTGTAGGCACTTTGACAGAGGCTGCACCTTTGCCTGTTGAGTATTCTGTCTTCTGCTGTGAGCTCAAGAACTCCTGCCGTTCAGGTGAGGGCAGCAACAAATGTAGAAACGTCACTGCTAAGAAATAAGCAGCTGCAGGCTCCATCTGCAGTGTCACATCCAAAGCACAGGTTGGAAGAGCCAGCACTGCTCATGGCGTTACAGAAGAGAGATTGAGCGGGGAGACTCGACGTGTGGGAGTGTTGTTGGCCGACAGTGACGCAGGGAGGAAAAAAGGAGCAGCAATATCCGTGGACGATGTTTCTCCTTGGTTGCGAAGCTGTAAGATCTGCCGCAGTAGGGCCTTTCCTTCTTCTCTAGTCTGAAAACAATTTGTAAAAAACAAAACAATACACCTATGGGTGAGTGGTTTCTGGGTCAAATTCAGTATGTAAGCAGTGTAAGCTAGAGTAGTTTGTCATGCTGTAAGGCTGCAAGCTATGAAAAAAAAAATCAAATACTCACTTCTCTTTGCTACTTGAAAGTTTTAAGGTATGACACTTTTCCAAGTCTCTTTTCCTTTTACTCACTTCATTTGCATGTTACTTGGGTATTTCAGACAGGAGTATGATCAGCCACTGAAGCTGTCTAAATATTCCATACTACTCTGAGGGGAAGCAAGATCAAGATCACGGATTCCCTAACGAAGAACACCCAAGACTGTGCAACTACTCACATCGTTGAATGCACAGCACTTCTGAGCACACGCTGAGGCTTCATCCCAGAGCTTACATTTGAAGTAGTACTGGGCCAGGTAACGGAAGGCAGTGCTGACCTCCAGGTGCTCCACTATCTCCTGCAGTGAGGGGGGTAAAAACCATCATCTGTGAGTGTGTTCCAAGGTAGTCCTACACCATGTTCACTTCTCTGTTTATTCCCAAGGTATCATCTTACCCCACAGGAATAGATATCCTGGATGTATTTGATGTAGCACTGAGCTGCCTGTTCAGATTCATTCAACTGTTCGTGGAGCCTAAAAAAAAAAAAAAAAAAAAAAAAAAAAAAAAAAAAAAAAAAGGCCCCCGGAAAANNNNAGAGAAAAACAGGCCACTGGAACAAGACTGCACTGTCAAAGACCTTCTTGATCTATAAGAAGGTACCTACCTGACCTGGACTAAAGCCAGGTGTTTTCCATCAGAATTTGCAAGACATGCACCGTGTGCTGCCTCTCATGGAAAGAGATGAACCAGCTTTGGAACATTTACGTTACTGGGAAGGGAGCTGCTGAGATACTGTCAGATGCAGTGACAATCAAAGCAGCGAGCTTTGCTTATACATTTCAAAGCTTTTACCAGACCTTTGCCATCCTATTCTATCTGGTTATTTTCTCCAGTGGTCCTCCTTCCCCCACTACATTCTAAAAGTCTTTGTATAGCACCTTCAACTGTCACTTGTCCTTTTTGTTCCCCTTCACTTTTTCCACTTTGTATTACTTTATCCCCACCAAAAATGAGTACTGATGTCAGCATGTTCACATTTATTTCACATTAGACACTTTCCCAATGTCACACCTATATACTGGGCAAATTAAAAATAATAATAAGAAAATCATCAATCAATCTGCAATTTTTTACATCATCTGCCACCACGGATTGCTTTAAGTTTCAATACAACAAATGAAACTGCTAGCGCTGCCTGCTCAAATCATCTCAGGATTCAGAGGTCCCTTCCAACCCACATGATGCTACAATTCCCTCTAGTTATCTTCAGGGAAACTTACAGCTAAAGCTGGACACCAGAATTTGTAGTCAAATCAGACCTATAGATATCAGTTATTACACACCTGGTTTACATTCAGTATTTTATCATGAGGTATCAAAGCACTAGTTGCCCTTAACACAATGCTGACAGCTCACTGATAACACATACTCACTTTGCTAGTTTCACCAGTGCCATTTTCTCCACATCTCCCACAGCATAAGCTCTCCAATAGCACTGTCAGGGAAGAAAAGCCAGTCAAGCACACCATGACAATGGCCCCATCTTATGACTCACGCAAGCGAGTTAGAAAACCACATGGCTTTCCAGCCAAGGGGCACCTACCTATCACAGCTCTTTATCAGCTGCTCTAGTCACGGCAGCAGAACTTCCCCAGCTGTGACCACCCCAGAAACAGCTTCTGTAAGCTCCTGACATGTCATATGCATTTCTGGTAGCACTAGCTACACAGTCCTGCTGTCACTCCAGTGCCCTGGGATATCTTACTCCACACACTAGTTCTCACTTACCTTCTTAGCCTCCACCAACTGACTGAGTTTCTCATAGCATTCTCCCAGAGCTACCAGCATACGAGAATCATTTGGTCTGTAAAAGAGCAATTCCTAAATGTAGTTTAATGGACAGCCAGCTGATCTCAGGGTGGGGTGGGGAGAAAAAAAAGAAAACCCCAAAAAGTTGACACCTGGCAGCATCTGTAATCCTTGCTTGCATAAAACATCACTTAGACTCCTGACTGGTGTTCCTTGGCATTCAACTGACAATGCCTTTGCTAACAGTGAACTAATACAACTAAAAGGATATGGAATAGTGAGACTGCACAAATGATAAAGCACTGATGTTCTTCTCCCTTCACCAACTTAGTTCTTGTGTGCAAATTCCTTAGCTAGCAGCAATCATGTCAGAAGGTACACCAACAAACACGGCTTCGTTCTCAACTCTACCTGAGCTGGTGGGCCCGTCGATAGTAATAGAGACAGTAAAATGGCATTTTGAGGATTTCATAGGTTTGGCCCAAGCCATACCATGCTCTGTAGTCCCTTTTGTTCACCTCTATTGCATGTCTGTCAGAAAAGGAGATGAACAGAAAACAGTCAGGACCAAAACCAAGACAAAGTTCAGCAAGAGACTACCAAAATATAGCTGATATTACTTCAGTTCTTATGTATGCAGATTCAAACATCATTTTGTGCAGTACATGAGTGATACCTATAAGCCTGGATAGCTGCAGATGTGTTCTTCATTTCCATATATTCATGTCCCATAAGTGTCCAGGCTCCCAGATAACGAGGATTCAGTTTCAAGGCCCTCTGGAAATACAGTGCTGCTTTTTCATGCTGGGAACGTAAGCTGTAATAATTCCCTAGAGCAAAAGCAAAAGTCACAATATTTAAATAAATTAACGCCCCCATACAAATAAAAACAGCAGCAACAAAAAAACAGAACAAACCAAACACAAAAGCCACAAACCAGCAGACAAGTAGAAAACAAGACGTAAGAACTATTATCTACTACCTCCTAACTCAAATTATAAAAAGTCCTATTAAAGGCAGATCTGATTCAAACATCAGGAGCCCCAATAGCAGTCTGTTCTCCAGTGCCCCGGTCAATCCTTTTCCAGTTGTACCAACCAATGAAGATCCCATGCCCTTGATCTTAACACTTATGTCACGATCTAATAAATAAATATCCTGGTCCTGACACACAATTTTTCCATTGGGCTTTCGAGACTATAAAGAAATTATCAGCTCTGTGGGTCTTCATGATTTCTTCATCTCCTTCTGCCCTGGTAGTATTACAGCAGCTCTTTCAGCAAGAAATGAGGTAAAAGGGTACTCTGTCATTTTGTCTGCTTTTAGGCTGCCTGAATCCACATTCTTCAAGTGACTGGGATGGCCTTGCTGGCTGATCATTTCCACAAAACCTTCTAACATGTCCTCGCCCAGCCTGCGGACAGCGTCATAAGAACATGTCAGAAGTGGCTCACCAATCACACAGCAGGTCTCCACACGGTACTTGTCTATCTCACAGAGATTGTGAGCCAGGTAGCTCAACTCAGGCTTCATGCTCTAGTGAAAGAAACAAATGCGATGAGGAAAGGAGCACGTTATATTGTAAAGAAAACCTCGGCAGTCAGCGCAGCAGGCACTGCACCTGTACCGTGGGGTCACAAAGCAGAAGCCTCTATTCGGAAAGGCCAGAAAACACCAGCTGCTGTGCCAGTGTCTGATGTACCTCTGACAAACACCATTGGTATGGACAGGCAATAGAAAGAGTGCTTACCCTTACATAGAGCAAGTTGGAGAAAGTGTCCATGTTTTCTATCCTATAAGGATCTTGTTTCCTTAGCTCGTTAAAGATGGATAAAGCTTTGTCGATATCTGAAGAAAAAGCAGCAGATGAGAGAAGAACTGTAAACACCCAGTTGGCATTAAGAGGCTCATTCCTACTAGTTATAAGTGTTACTGACCTCGGATATTGTGGTAGGCAACTGCAATCTGAGAGATGATGTAAGTGCTTTTGGAAAATCCTGCATCGATCAGACTCTGATACTTCTGCAGAGCCTCCTCTATCAGCTGCAGCTCTGTATAAATGTGTGCAAGAAAGAACTCTTTCATCCACGTGTCTGGCAAGGACAGGAACTTCAGCTAGCAAAACCAAAGAGGAGGAGGAGATGACAATCAGTAGTATCCCAAGAGCCACCCATGGCAAAGAACCCCTTATCTTCCCTCCCATGATTTAGCAGATGGTCTTGAGGTAGGAGGCTTTCCTAAACCATTACACCAGCTACAAAAGAGCAATATTAGGATCATGAATTAATACGAGGTTCTTCCAGAGGAGAGATAAGTAATACCTACAGCTTGAGAATTGAGGAAAGGAGCATTAAGACATCCAGCCTACAGAGGAGTACAATATGAAGCACGTACTTCTATTTAGTCACTCCCAGTCCATTCTCCAGACTGCTGAATGTGCAGAAGAATGGAAGCCATTTCATTTGGTCAATCAGTGAAGAAACTGTCTTCAAATCTGACAGCATCTGACTTCTGCTTCAGCCATTGTCTTTATTTCTCCATTAAGTTCAGAAGTCCTTCAAAGGGCTGTGCTTTCTTCTTATGTTTGAATATCATTATCACATCAGCATTTTTGATGCTAAGGGAATAGACTCCAACTAGTCTCATCAAAAATGCATTTCTCTTTTTCCACAAAACAGAAAGTCTCTCTTCTGTGCCACCTCTAGGTTTTTTCAATATTCCACTAGCCAGAACTGACTAAAGAACTCCAGTAGTGGTCTCATAAAACTCCATGCCTAAAGAAAAATAATCTACTTCGGTTTTGTACATAAATTTAGTTATTTGATAGAGTTCATCTTCTATGGGTGGCTTTGTATTTGAAAAAGGGAACACCTACATTACCATTTTAGTTTTAGAAGCAGTGATTCTATATATCCTTTCAGACCACCTAAAGTGCTCAGTAACTGTGGAACTAGAATCAGGATAAGAAATGAACAACAGAAAAAAAAAGCACATCATCATAAGAGGATTGCTTTCTTGTGCCAAGGCAATAACCCTGCTGACAACTGCTTCACAATATGTGAATCAGCCATTTCTTAAACCACCTTGTGGGTGAATGATAAGAAATCTGCCCTGCTTGTATAAAGATTCTCAATCTACAGCATGCCAAGCAGGTGAAGAGAGAGGTTTTAACAACGTAATTTATAATCATGGATTGCTTTGCCTGATAGAGTCTCACAGAATAAAGCAGTGGGTGAGGGTGACATCGATCCTGTGGCAACTGAATCACTGGTTACCGAATCAGGTTAAACTCTGGAACTTGTTAGCACATATTGGCATCTCCCAAGTTTTACCATCTCTTTATCTGTAATCAAGTTGCAAAGCTCCAGCCAGGCTCCCCAGTGCAAAGGTAAGACATGGGCAGCTTCAACAAACACATCTATTGCTTCTTTCACCAGGTCCAGCTTCCGCAGCACAACACCATACCTGCAAAGAGAGTTATCAAGCTAATCAGAATCAAAAACCTCTGCATATCCACACAAGCACACATGGATACGTCAGAAATACGTGCAGACACCTACAGATAAAGGCCAAATCCATCCAGCTCCCGTGCCTTGTGTTTCTTGCTGAGCTCAACTCTCAATTCTCGCAGAGCTTCATTTTTCACCTGTCCTTTTTCCAGAGGTCCTGTGTGAAGAGAAAGTCAAAACAGCTATCTTTCAATCAAGGGTCTCACTGCAGCAGTTACGAAGCCTGAGGTATATTCAGGATCATCACTGACACAACCTGAAGGCTTCCCAGCCTGTCATTACTTTCCTCTTTAAAAATAAAGAAAAATCACTTAGTCTGATCACCTGCTTTAACAGAAGAACTAATTAGAAGAAACCTGTAATCTGTACTAAGTCAATTAATTGAGAGAGAAGGGAAGACATCAAGCTACAGCACACTGTTATTGAAAAATTGAGGGGAAAGCCATAAAACCAAGATGCTTTACATGAATGAGCATCACAGGAATCTTCATCATATTGTCATGAGTTTCTTGACACCAGAGACTTACCCAAACTATCCACTGTCTCATCATCCTTCTTCTTTTCCCCTGACTGTGGAGAAGAGAGGAAAACCAATATTATGCTGCACATTCTCTGTTTGCTGCAACACTGGCAGCAGCATGTAAACTCAATTTTCACAAACATCACAGTTCTAAAGAGAACACCCCTATCTCCCTTCCCCCAAACATGTAATTTGGACTTCTAGGTGGTTGTCTGGAACAAAATAGGCAAAAAATAACGTATGCTAGGGAGGGGTCGGAAGCAGAGAAGTTCAGTGCTAAATGGTGACTTTTCTTTCTACCTTACCAGGTATCTGGAGTACATATACAAGAAGTAAGCTTTCTGACTCTTGCAGCCTCGTAGGAAATAGGCAGCTCTGTCATATTCCTTTAGATCAAAGTAAGACTTGGCTAATGTATAGGCATCCAGATCACGAGCATCCTCCTGCAGGGACACAGAAGAGTTTTAAGACCTCAGAAGCTCTGACAAGCCTTAGGAAAACCATCTAGTTACAAGCATACCAATGAAATTGCTCTGGAAGCTAAAAATGTAGTTTATTCATCCTCAAAAATGGTTTGAGTACAATCAGAAAAGTCTCTCCATTGCCTCACGTGATCAGATTCCCTGTTCTCAAATAATAAGTACAGACTAGTTAGAAACATTTAAAATAAACAGTGAGATTCCAGAAAAATGAACTGTGGCAAGCTGCAAGAAGGCATGTGTTAGCTGTTCAAGGAGCATGAGTGACCGTTAGTGAGAAACGTACTCAGGGATTCCCCATCAAACAATATTAACCAGCTAATTTAAGTGCAAACATTTCCTCTGGTAGCTATGCCTTAAAACGCACTTGTGACATGTTACATTGCTGTAACTCAATAATTAGGCACACACCTAAAGTCCTACTGTACACCTATGGAGGTGGGATGGAGACACAAGCAGTTTTCCTTATGTCCTAAGGAGCACGAGTTTAATAGCACAACATAATTTGTACTACAGTAAATTTTGCCTTAGTAAAGACAAACAACAAGTAAGTAGCATGGTTTCAGATTTCGCTTACAGAGTATCTCATTTAGGGCACAGTACCACGTAAAATGGAACATTTTCATCTAGGAAAGCACATTCAGCTCTGCCCTCCCCATTAAATATACAAAGGAAGGAAATTCACAGCATCGTGGAACAGCCAGCCTGCCGCACAGCCTCCTGCGCCTGCTCTCAGCAAAACCGCCATCTCGCTTTCTGTCAGTAGCTGCAGAGAGGACCGAGCAGCAGCGCTGCCAGCAAGAAGTACAGCCCCTTCTCTTCCAGTTCACAGCCGCTGCTGCGCCCTCCAGCACAGACCCAGACCGAGACAGCGCCCGGGCCCGGGCCGCNTACCAATCACGGGAGACGCGCCGAGTCCCTGGCGCCCGATTGGCCGGAGAGGGAAGCGCGCCCCGGCTCCTGCGCGAGCAGCAGGGGCCGGGGGAAAAGTGCCGTCTTGTGGAGCAGCGGCGGGGGGAAAGCTGCGGCAAAACAAGGGGCCTTTGGGAAAGACCCAGCGCAACGGCTATAAACGCTCCCTTTGCTTCCCAGAGACGCGGGAGCGCACCCGAGAGCCGCCCTTTTCTGAGCGCTGCCGGTTTTTATTCGGTAGCGGTTCATCCGTGCTGTTTGTTCGCTCCCGCGCCCGCCCTCTGAGGGAGTTACCTTCCCCGAACAGGTGTCCGCACGGAGGCGCAGTAGCCAACGGTTTTTGAGGCTACGCAGTGAGGAGAAAAGCGAGCTAGAGAAATCCGGAAGAAAAGCCTTTTCAGGGACGTCTGAGAGAGTGTTAGTACCGTAAAAAGACTTCTTGGAGTCTTTACTGATTTTTGGGTGAGGAACTGAATGTCGTTTATTTCTGCTTTAGGTTTAGATTCTGAGGCTGGTTTTCCCTTTGTTCTTGATTATTCAAGGTTGTGACTGTGGGGACCTGGAAGCATTTAATCTGGAACAGCCTGCTGAAATCGAGGTTGTTCTATAAAGGCTGACAGAAATAGGAGTTGAGTTTTGAAACGGATGAAGCAAATTAGTCTGTTGTTTGAGGTCTGATTTTAGTATTAGGGTTTTTTTAATCTCTTAATTTTAGCCAAATATGTTGCAAGTTTGCTTGTACCTTTGACAGAAAATACTTGTATTACTCTGCCAGCTGATACACCCAAGATGTAAATAAAAATGTCTTAGTTATTACAAAGGTGGTTCTGGTCAACACACAAAATGCCTGACTCATTTCTCTTTCCCTCTGACCTTGCCCTGCCCCAAAACACAGGTGAAAGGAAACTCAGAATTATTTTTTTTATTTTTTTTTCCAAAGAGTGGTTAAGTATGTGTGTGCTTGAGGTGCTCTATGACATTTCAATAAGAAATATGGAACCTTCTGCAAAAGTGCACAAAGTGCTACTTTTTTGAACGCTTTCTGAAATCCAGGCAAAATACCCTTTTTTTTTGTCAGGTTCCCGATGGTGCCACTTGGGCAGCTATTCTCCAGCTGTTCATAGGATTGCTCTTCTAAGAGAGCAGCCGTTCCGACAATCGTGACACCCTGAACTGCCCAGGGAGAAAACATTCTTATCTTTTGGTACCCAGCCAGATGGATTCCAGCGAGAAGCTGTCCCTGAAGTAATTCATCAGCTACTGAGATTGTCATTTGTGGTTCCAGCTGCGCAGCGGGAGGTGGCGCTTTAGCCTTTTCCTTGAAGCAGCGGGAGAAGGGTGGAAAGGTACTTGATAGTGGCCCAGAGTTCAGGAATTCGGTTGCTCAGGGATTGCTCGTAATGAGAATTCAAAATTCCTCCTGTCGTTCCATTGTGTGATAGACGCGTCTTTCAAGTGACACCCAGGGCTGGCTTTTAGAGCAGGGGGCTAATTAAATCCTCTGTGCATGAAAACTGACAATATCTTGGGGAGCTGGAAGTCGACTTGGCTGCACGAGCACGGGTTAGTTCAGCGTGTCACAGCACAGCTGCCTGGGTGAGACTGTCTCTGGTCCCTCACAGAAACAAAACCAGTGAAGGTCAGTCTGTCTACGGAGAACTATGTCCACCCTACAAATCGGTTGTGTAGGTAGTTACTTTAAAAGGATTTTTTTTTTTCAAAGTTTAAATCTTCAAATGTACAACTGATGCTCAGTGAAATCCAGTGCAAGTGGCCTTCACCAAGTCATGTGTATTACCAGCTCAGAGAATTCCGTGTGTTGACAGTCAGAGAAAACCCAGACCTCTGCGTTATCTGAATTCAACTTCTGTATTGTGGTGGTATAAAACTGTGCTTTTTAACTTCTTTAGGAATCAGCTGTGATTACAGGGTCTTGTGTAATTTTACACTGAGAAATTTGATGTAATAAGAAATTCCTTTATTGGTTGTACTTTCTGTTTTGCGCAGTTAATACAATTCCTTCTTCTGCTTGTTGCACAGTCTGCTAGGACATCGTTAAGGTTAGAGCTTGGAAACCATGTGACCCTACGATGTGAGGGAAACCATTTATGCTTGATTTACATCGAGACTGAAGAATAAATTCTCACAAACTGTAGACAGTTTCAAAACGCAGGAGATTGCCTGTCAGAAGTGAAAAAGATTAGCCAGAAATTTGTATCAGCTCTGTAATGCAGTTATTTGGTGCCTGAGCTTGGAATTACTTTTTGTTTAAGGGGACTCTTGTCAAACTTCAAATCCTATGGAGACAAGCTTTTCCTTCCAATATCCTTTATCTTTCTTCTTTCTAATAGCCTGATTGCTGCCAGAAAGATTGCAATCTTTGGGCAGAATGGAAGGAATGGATTTTAATATAATTTTTCCATCTTAATTTTGTGATTTAAATTTTTTTTCCCCTCCTCATTATTTCGTCATGTATATACCAGTTGCTAATCTTGTACATCATATATGCTGCATAACAAATCCAGGGATCCATCTATTAAGTATGGGGAATTGGCTGCAGGATATCGCATGTGACAAAGCTGCATTACAGTCCACAGTCCTAGCACTGACCAGTGCAATCTGAAATGCCTGATACCCGGCGAGCGTGTTAACATGAGTAATGGAGCACAGGCTATGATTTTTTTCCCTGGCTGTTTGGTGCAGTGCTATCTCCCCTGTGCCCTTAGGCAGCAAACGGTGATGGAATATAGGGCAGGGGAAGTTTATAACTGCCCTGATTGAAAACAGGCCTGTCTTCATTACAGACATGATGGAATAATATTCTCTGCAACAGTTGTTTACACTTTTTCATCAGAATTTAAATGACAGGTGCAGGGCAGATAGTCCTGTAAAGCACGTAGTCCTTGTCCACAAAATCACAGCGTGCACAGCAAGACAGCAAGCTTCCATCCGTCACTTGTACAGCCTTGGGTTTGTTACAGGGATCACCTCTGTGTCCAAGAGGAGAACCCAGGGCTGTGAAAACCAAGGGGTTTTATGTGGCCATGGTAAAATCTGCTCTGCCCCCTTGAGACGCTTCCATTGCTGGCAGACTAAGCAGGTGGATTTCACATTGCACAAGAGGAATCGTGGGTGCATGTTCTTCTCTGCTCATCTGCTCTGCAAGGGCAGAATGAGTAGCTGAGGGGTGGTATTTTCTCAAATTGTCATTGGGCAAACTTCTTGAAATTTTAACAGTGTCTAAACACCTTTAGACTGCAGTTTCCTGATCCTTCTGCATCCACTCCAGGCTGCTTTATCCTCATGCCTCTGTTGTGCTGGTGGTAGCAATTATGCAGTCATAGAATTAACTGGATTGAGAAACTCATCTGGCTTTAGACAAGTTTTAGGTGAAAGAGTTCTTCAGCTTTCAGCTGAATTGCCTTGTCCGGCTTGTGGGGAGACCACAGGCTCATTTGGATGGCAAAAAGAGTATATGGGAAGCATGGGACTGTCCTTTGCAGCAGCGATCTGGCCTTAGTTTGCAATCAAGTGTTCTGGAACCCATGTGTTTCACCTTCTAGCTGTGAAGAGGGAGCGTGGACATCTTTGTGCTGGGGACTTACGGACTATAAGAGGTATCAGATGGAAGGCAAGCAAAACAGCTCCCTGCTGGAGCTGACCCCAGTAGTTTGGTATGAAAAGCTGGTTTTTTTCCTCCTATGGTTGTTATTTGTAAAGATCTGTATAAGAGCTGCAGAAATGTGTGTGCTCTTGTATCCTGATCGCATGAGGGTTATTTTATTTTTGTTTGAGAACACTGGTGCTATAATGCTGGATTGCTATAGACATTGTGAGCATCTCGTCCAAACGCTGTTCAGGCCTCGTTTCGTTAAGGTTACTCATTTTGTAATCAATGTAATTTGCATTTAAGGTAGTCTCTCTACTAACAAGAATTTCTCAGTGTTGCTAGAACCGTACGGGCCTTTGCATGTAGTGATTTGTCCTTTTGATCCATTATTACAGACTGCTAGCTTCATGCAAACAAGAGAGTATTCCTGCTCCAAAGGAAGTACTACATTTTCCTGTGTGGAATGCAGTGTAACATAATAAAAAGAAGTGTCTTAAACCAGTGTAGCAGAGCAGTGACGGTTATTTCTGTTGGTGCTGCTGGGTGAGGGGTGGTGCTGCACAGAACAGGTAGAGGCTGCTGAGTTTATGGTAAATTGTCTCCTTTGGAAGTAAGGAGAAAGAAAACCACATTTTGACCCAGAAGCTCCTGTGAGAGAGTTGGAACTGCTGTGTTCTTCGTTTGCAGCATGAGCAAAACTGAGACGGGGAACATTTTGAAGCTGAACCATGTTTTAAGGTGCAGTTCAGAAAGCTGCTTTAACTTTCAGCACTGTCCTGGTTTGAGGACAAGCAGTAATAGCAACTTCATCGGCATCTGAAATAATTTCTCCTCTGATTCATAGCAGGTAGCTGTTCTTCATTCTGTGCTCTTTATCACCTGCTTTCCTACTTCAAAACTGAATTCCAGGAAATCAGCCTATGAGTCAAGTAATACAGCATTATGACATCAGAGTAGGCTTTTGTGTGTTGTCAGTGATGTCTTTTCTTCCTCTTTCTTGCTGAGATCTGAATTGCTTTCTTGGGAGGTTAATTGAGATAAGCGACATAAAATGCCTCTGAGGACCCTGGAGTCATGCAGCAGAAGTGTTTACTATGCCTGAATCATGTCTTTATATCTGAGAAATCCATTGACTCATGCCATATATTTTCTGTTTTGAAGAGATTTTCATTGCAGTGTCTGATGAGCTGGAATGTAGCACCAGCGAACTAGCCCAGGTGCTCAGAGGAAACCAGTGTGCACCACCTTGCTTAGCCTGTTGCCCACTAAGACCCCTCGATGTTACAGGGAAGCTGTTGATCCATGCAGGTTCTCAAGGGCCTTCAGCTTGTTGCTGAGCTGCGGTTCCTGACTTCATGGAGAACAAACTTGCTTCCTTTTTGAGAGACCAGGGCAACTGTTTTAACCAGTCTTCAAAAAATTATGATTTGGCTGAATTGTAAGAACTGGTTTAGTCTGATTGGATTGGGCTTAGTGAGCTGCTGTGCATCCTGGAAGTCACTGGGGAGAAGAGAGACGTTGGAGGCATTGTACCGAGTGGTGACCTTCATCTTGCAGGTGAGCAGCAGGACTCTGTGACTGATGAGCAGCCAGTCAGTGCTGAGATCCTGCAGCCTGTGGCTCCCCTGGCACTGCTGCCTGGCAGGAGTCAGTGCTCTGTGCTGAAAAGGTCAGTCCTGTACCTTCCGTCCTTGTTCTGATGCTAACGGTTGTGCACCTAGATGGTAATGCAAGAACTAATTGGGCTGAAGATCCACTTCTGTTTTGCATGGGGCCACTGAAGTAAACATAAGAGTGAGAGAGGTGAATGTGGAAAGACAGAACTGCCCCTTTCGTTATTGGTGAATGTTTCATTATTGGTGGAAGAAGTAGACACTACTGATACGCACGGATTTTTTTTCTCCCCTCCTCCTGGTAACTCAGCATGGAAGTAAAACAGTGGTCAGAGCTGCTGGTAGTTCCCTTATGCGTCAGAGCTTTGTAAGTGAGCAAGTCAGTGCAGGTTTCTAATGTCAGGAAACTCTTAAATGTTCTTTCTGCAAATTTATATTTTGATTTTTAGTTATTTTTATTTTATTTACATTTGGTCTGTCCAGGCTTTTTCCTTTTTCCCTTTTTCACTGTGCTTGCTACATTTGAGAAAAGAGGAAGATGTTTTATGGTGATCAGCAATCCATTACTATGTTTTAAGGCAGCAGCATTTTGTTCAAATTAGAACAGTAATTTTGACCTTACAAAATAAAAAAAATTACTGATACTCTCAGCTCCTCCTGATTGTCAGAGAGACTTGTGGTTGCTCAGCACATCACAAAATCAGAATGATTAGTAGCATTTCTGTTTTGCATCTGTGTTACTGTGAGGGTATATTTAATAGGAAGGAGGTCATAACTTGATTTTTTTTAAACAAATCAGCATTTTTTTAATATTCTTTTGAACTTTTGAGTTGATAAATGTTTTCTGCATACTTTATTAAGAAAAAAACCCCAAAACATTCTTTAAATAGATGCTATAAACTGAACTTCTCTCCAGCGAAAGGGCGTTGTGATTGTTTTCCGCATAACTGTTTCTATGGAGCTGATGGAAGTGCAGTGCAAAGTAGAGCTGCATGTATTAGAGAACACAGCCAGAGGTGGGGAGCTGTCAAAAGGGTGTGATGGTTCCTAAGATGCTGAAAATGCTAATGCTCTGGATATCCTTGTAGAATTTACCTTGAAAAAACAGCTTGTCTTGGCCATTGTGGACA
Source organism: Baryphthengus martii (assembly GCA_013396935.1). Taxonomy (NCBI): domain Eukaryota; kingdom Metazoa; phylum Chordata; class Aves; order Coraciiformes; family Momotidae; genus Baryphthengus; species Baryphthengus martii. The sequence continues at coordinate 168,658 of VWZK01012980.1, read as the reverse complement.
GCCTATGACGGCTTATGGGCATCATCACTGCTCAGGGGCAGAAATCTTTGCTGCATTGTCTGAGCCAGATAACAGGATGAAAAGGTTCATCTAGGTTTGTTTGGGGGTTGTTTTTTGGTTTGGGTCGTTTGATTCATTTTTGCTTTGTTTTGTTTTAATAGCCAGAGTAAATGAAAGTTCATCAGGTAAGAAAATGGAGAATAGTTGTGGAGTTTGCAAAGTGGAACTTTTGGGTTGTGTGTTGTCCTTTACCCCTACAGGAAAAATATAGAGAGAATGTAACAGGAAGAAACTTGTCTAAAACATGGTAGCTTAGAAGGCTCTTTGGACTACTAGGAAAACCTTGATTTGTGAAATATTTCTAATTTAGAAAACATTCAATTACAGTTAGGCTGGACAAACAAAGCAGGAGTTGTGCAAGGCATGTCACAGTGGCATATTTTAGCAGTCTGTGACTTTTGTAGTAGACAAGTCTTTGTGGCTGGAAGCAGTGAAGCTGTGTGATCCCTCACATGGCTCAGATACTGGACTGGAACACAGGGCATGAGTTAGGGTACTGATTCTGTGCATCATCTTATTTGGATTTGGGTAAGTTGTTTAATTTATGCCATGGTTGTAGATATGCAAAATTCAGTGAATCTCGTGTAGTGGTTCAGCTTGGAAGGGACTTCTGGAGGTCACGTGGCCCAACTTCCCTGCTCAAGCGAGAGCCGCTTTCCCAGGACCATGTCCTAATGGCTTTTGAGTATCTCTAGTGTGGGAAACTCCAGCACTTCTCTGGGCAACCTGTGCCAGTGCTAGGTCCTTCTCACAGTAAAGTATTTCCTGGGGAACCTCCAGTGTTTCAGTTTGTGCCAGTTGCTTCTTCTCCTGTTACTGGGCATTGCTGAGAGGAGTTGGGCTTCATCTTCTCTGCACTCTCCCTTTGGATATTTGCACACATTGATAAGATCCCTGTCTGAGCCTTCTCTTCTCCAGGCGAAACAGTCACAGCTGTCCCAGCCTTTCCTTGTAGGAGAGATGCTCTAGTTCCTTTATCATCTTCATAGCCCTTTGTAGGACTTTCTCCAGTATGTCCACGCCTCTCCTGTACTGAGGAGCCCAGAACTGGACACGGTACTCCAGGTGTGGCTTCACTAGTGCTGCGTAGAGGGGAAGGATCCTCTCCCTTGACCTCCTGACAACGCTCTTCCTAAAGCAGGCCAGGATACCATTCTCCTTCTGTGCAGCAAGGGCACACTGTTGGTTCATGTTCACCTTGGTGTCCACCAGGACCCCCAAATCCTTCCCTGCAAAGCAGCTTTCCAGCTGGGTGGTCCTCAGTGTGTATTGGTGCATGTATTAAAACAGTAATTTTCCTTCTGCTTCATAGACCTGGTGGTAGAATGAAATTCAAATTGTTTTTTAGCAGGTTAAGTTCTACTGCTGGTGGTCATAAAATTAATTTTAATTAACCTTTCAGTATAGCTGTGATAACTTCTCAAGTTTCACCACTTCTTTTGGAACATAATGATTTGTAAGCCTTGCACAAGTGAAAACATTCTGAGGACATGTGAATATCCAAGTAAACAGCAATGCTGGATTACAGGGCTTTCATTACCTGTGCAAATTAGATTAAAATTCCTAGCTTCTCAACTGAGCTGTATGGATTCAGATGGAGGATAAAGCAGTGCACATACAGACTTCTACCAATTGATGTATTGCTGCAAAAGTGGTTTCTGCTGTCACTGGATCTGATACAAATGTAAAATTTATTTCCTTGATATGACAGTTTATCATATTGGACATCCTGAGGACAATGAAGTTAAATATTACTAAAGTGTGTTCTGCACGTAATTGACTTTATTTTCTTTAACTGAGAGCGATGCCATTCTGAAACGTAATTTAATACATCTAAACTGTCTAGTGCAAGACACGTTGTGATAGATTGGAAAGTTGAAGGAACCAAATAGTGACTTCTGTGACATAGCTGGTTTCCAGTTAATTTTCCGCAGGTCACCAGAAACTGGGGTATTAAGGACCTTCAGTTTGACTGGTGGTTTAACTCCAACACTGGTATGTTGAGTGTTAACTCGAGCCATTGAAGTACTTCATTTAATGATTTCTGTAGTGCATGATTGTAACCTGTTTGTGAGACAGTTTTGTGAATTTTGTCTAGATGCTCAAGTTGTTAAAGTATTTCAAACATTATACAAAATATATCTCTTCTCCTCCCTTTTAAGAGCAAGAAATATAAAGCCCCTACAAACCCCACTATGTTAATATAATGGAGATGCAATATAAGGAAATTTGTAGGGATGTTTTAATTGAAGTACATTGCTTTGTTTTTCTTACCATCATGAAAAGCTACAATGACTCCCAATCATCGTGGAGTGCATATTAAAATACAACTTTATAAATATTCCTGATAACAGTCCTGGTTCAAGAAAGGAAAATATCACTTTATGTGGTATGTGATTTACTGCTTATCCTTATCCTGTTTTATTAGGTGCTGACATGATCTGGAAGAACTGTTATGGCACTTGATGCCTTCTCTTCCCAAGTCGCATGGTGGTGTTTGATCAGATGACTGTTAATGATTAAGTTAAGAGTGTTTTAAACTGTTACTGCATCTCCTCTGAAAGATATGCCTTCATCTGCTGAAGGGTGGCAGTTGAACATACATTCTCCTCTCATCTGTCATATGTAGCGATCTGAAAGATTTTTGTGTTTTAAAATTGCTCTAACTTATCTGAAGTTGTCCTCCCATACTGCTGTTAATGCTGTTAGGGTAGACAAATGAGAAGATTCTATATCCAAAGGCAAAGAGGAGGCTTTTCCTGCTCCCTGAACCAATGCTTTCTGGCTAATTGAAAACTGAAACTCGATCAAAAGCATGTATTCCTGCTTAGTAAACTGAATTTTTTCTAGTAGTTTCACTTCAAGGAGTGTTGGTGTCCTGTCCTCCTTCAGACTCTCAGCCACTCTAAATAAGTGAGCTAAAAGAGGTCTGTTGGTACCTATCTCATATAATTAATTCAGTTCTACAGACATATCAAATTAATAACTGGCGAAGAAGGACCCAAAGAGAGCTGCTTCTAAGAGTCTGGAGCTTTCAGTGAGTGACAGGTACAATAAGCAGGGATGATTGGACTGAACTCAGTCAGTTTATAAACGGAAAAGTCAGCACTGGTAGCATGTCACAAGAGTGTAAGCACAAGATTTATTCGAGGAACATTTAATTAAACTGGAAGGTAATGGAAGATACAGTGTGTAGCTCTTCCATTATAGAAAGTACTACGTTGCTTAGATGATTTATTACTGAGGAGAAATAATGGCTTCATGTTTTTCCAGGACACAGTATGAAAGTGCTCTATAATGTTGGAAAGCTACACAGATTACATTGATTACAGATTACTTCAGAGTTTTTGTTATGCTGAGTTGTTTTTCGGGCTGGACGTCCAAAAGCAATATATTCAGGTGGCCAATGTGAAGAATTACAGCTACTGTTATTTAAAAAGCACATTTGACAAATACTACAATATTTAATAGTGGAGCCACAGGTAATCAATTCCTTGTGTCAGTGTGCGTTTTGTGAATTGACAGCCAGTTCTTGATAGGCGTGACACTTATTAATATACTCTGTTGTGTCATGGTATGTTCCCTGTTAAATACTGTTATGGTTCCCTAGAAAGACTTGTCATTCCTGTTTTTCTTTTTTTTATTTTCTTTTTTCATTTTTTTTTTTTTTGGTGGAGAGAACTTGAGCAAACATGCAGCTTGTCAAATGGAGATGTGTAGTGCTGCATATTTATTTTGTTGGGCAGTTAAGCATTTTGTATTCTATAGAAGTTGCATAAGGGGAAGCTGATTTTGCAATGTGTTTTTCAGGGGCACAGTTGTTAAAAACAGTAGTAACTGGGGGTTAACTGAGCAATACCTTCAAATTTACACAGCAATAAGCTGCCATGCAGTGAGTGAATGTCAGTTTTCTTCCTAGACTAGGCTGTTTTCTTCCAGCTGAAATTTCCTTCTCCTGACAGTCCCATTGTCCAGTGAGCACTGCCCATCCTTTACTTTGGAAACATTCTGCTTATCTAAAGAGATGCTGTTCTGTGCACTGACTTCAGAAATTCCAATAAACAACAGCTCTTTCCATTTTACATTATGTAGTAATTCAAGTATTCTTTCCAGCCCTTGAATGACCCTTCATATTTTCTGATTTCCAGTAGGCAGGCTTTCCTTATGAAACCTTTCTGCTGTTTTTTGATCATGAAGTCACTCGTTCCATTTACTGTGTTAACCCCACACATAAAACTAAGGCTGGTGAAAAATGATACTCCATGAAGAAGCATGTATTTTGAGATTGTAATCTTTTAGAAATAAAGTTATTAAGAATTGTACAGGGGTGGGACAATAGGACAGATTTTGGTAAAGTTTGGATAGACTGCAGTATCAAAAAAATTGAGTGCAGGATATTTAAAGCAGCTGAAAGGGTGCAGTAGTAGTTGTAATCCAAAGCTGGAACTTCTACTATGTGCGAATACTTACATGTGCTGTGAATACTTTTGCAGAAGTAGTCACCAGTTACAAGAAGGCTTTTGGTTAGAGATAGTGAACAACAGAGGCAAACTTTGTGTCCTGTTTTAGGCATGGAGGAATGGAGACTTGGTATGAGAAAAGAGGAGGGAAGAGTTGAACTTCTTGCAGATGCATCTACTGATGCCAATTATCATCCTCCTTTTTATGCTTAATTGAAATGTGAGAAAATAAACTATATAATAAACTCCTACAATAAACTCTGGGAATGTAAGGGGTGGGTATGAAAGAAGTGAAAAGAGGAGTATATTTTAGGAATGTAGGTCTTGAAACAACAAGTTAACTAAAGCATCAAGATTCTTGGAGGATGTTTTAAGGGGGAGATATGAGAACTTTTCATTAATTCAGGCTGTCTTTCATTGTTTGTTTTTTAAATACTATGACATGCAATATTTATAGAAAAGATACCATGTTCAAATCATTTGTCATGTTCACTTACATTTATTCTTCATTCCTTTGCAGGTCTGTCTGCTGTCAAGAATCTGTTTCCTTTGTGAACACTTGGGCTTCTCAAGGTACACAGAATGGAGCAAAGAAACTTTGATCCAGACAGAAGGAATATTTCTATCAGGGGGACAGATAATTACTTAGTTCTAGAGCGTCATAAGATTTTTTTTATCAGTTCTTTTGACAAAGTGGTAGGGTGTAGGTGGGTTACACCAGAGGAATCTCATATAATCAACAGACCTACAGTTTCCACATCACTGAGACAAAGCACTTCACTGTGAACTGTCCTCCTGTTGTGCAGTGTCATGGACAGAAGGGAGATAGGGCACCAGAACTGTATTTGTGTCTTTATTTCCCCTAGAACTCTCAGAATTGGGTTGTAGAAGCCATACTGTCAGAACTGCTCTACCTTCTGTAGTGAAAGGGACATGTACCAGGATTCCCTTCTCTCTGAAGTGATCTCTGCTTCTGAGGTGAGCGAGAGTTGAGCGGGTCATTGGGCACTTCCGCTTTCAATGAGCTTGCTCTTTCTCGTGTGTGGTTAAAATTCCTGGGTTTGCTTTTATTTCTGATAATATTCTGTAGTATCTCTGATAATGTGTTTCTCAGTCTGCTATAAAGTTCCATGCTGTCAGGCTTACTCATCTAAACAGGAACAGTGGAAATTCCATGTTACCACTGCTTTCTGCCTTACAGATACTAGTCTTCCTTAACACGTTTTGAATGTTTTAACTACTCTTGTCAGGTTATAGTGGCAGTCAGTACTAGCTGCCTGTTCCTTGTTGGTTATGGAATATAAATTTCTGTCAGAAAATATTTCAACTAAATACTCTAACATTTTAAATATAGTTGATATTTGCTTCTATTCTGTTTGAAATGTCAAAGCGCTAGGTTATACACATCTATATAATGTGTACATGATGCTTCAGTACTGTCTTGTTATAGATCTACTTGCTTCCTATCTTGCTAGATGAAACATTTCAGAGGAAACATTTTACTTTGTTTTGTAGCATCCACTCCATTGAGCTGGAAATGTATAATGTAGCTGCTGCTGCTACCTTTAAAAAAAAAAAAAAAGGCAAAATTCAATACAGTAAAAGTAGCTTCCTGGTTAGGTGAAAAGATAGTATTGCAGTTTTGCCTGAGGAATATACAGAATGGAAAGTGTTTTCAATTTTTGTCATGAAAGGTGCATGCTGCTCTGTATGATATTGCCGTGCCAAATTTCACAGCAGTTATGGGAGTTGTCAGTTGAGCATTTTACACTTGCTGATTTCAATGCTGATCTGTATTATCTGCAGAGGTTATATATTCAGGGTAAAAACTGTCAGTATGGTGTGACTGACAGGTTCTTGATTAATGAAGACTAGGACTGAAACTGCAGAGGCGAGGTGGATCTGCTGTTGCTGGTGTGGAGATGGCTGAGTTTTACAGGATGGAGCATCTGTATGTAAAGATGCTTTTCAGTCACTTTCTTAAGATAACTGTGAAAATAGTGCTATTAATACACGTTGGAAAGCCAGTGAGGTTTTAACAGAAGTAAATGTGGCTCTTCCAGACCGTGGGCTGCTAGTCCCATTTGGGAAGGTTTCTATGTTAATCTGACATCTTGTTTAGCACTGATAAGACTAGAGAGTCCAATTAAAGGATTTCAAGAAGACATCCCCATACACGACTACATTGATTGTCCGCTAATGTATATTGAATTTTAGCTAAATACAGCCCCGGGTGCTGGGCTGGAAAGCAGGGGAGCTTGCTATCTGAGCTCCTAATTCCTTTTATATTGATTTGGCTGCTAATGATATAACCTTCTACTCTAATTAACTGACATCTGCATTAGGCTGAACAAGAGTCCCCTGCTTGAAGCTGTCCACTTGTTTGTGTTATGAAATGTGTCCTCCTTTTATATTAGTCTTTTCCCAGATTAGTTCAGTCTGTACAAAACAGATGATCTAAAGGATTGATGTTTTTCTTTTAAATATCTTGTAAAGCAAGTTTGTCTTTCTGCTGTCTGCATTCCTCTCTATGTGTCTGGGACTTACATTTCTGGTGAGCCTCACCAGAGCTGGTTCACTGACTTTTCTAATCCTTCTCAGTGGATTATTTACTTCATTTACATGAGGTTGTCAAGAGGTGTAAATTTAGATAAAGATGAGATACGAAGACCTGAGGATAAATGGGTCATTTTGTATGTCTTAGGACATGAACCAGCCATTAGATGTAAATAACTAAATCAAAGTAAAACCACTGCTAGATTGGAAGGGGTAATCTGTTTATGAAACAATATTGCCAAATCTACCAACTGCCAGTTCTCAGATTGGAAAATTTTTATTTCAGCATCTGAAAAATAAAATGCATGTTTTTAGTGCAAAATTGTTTTTATGGCACTTAGTAAGTTAAAGCCACTAGTTTGCAGAAGTTTACCACAAGCAGCTATTTTCTTTTGCCTTGTCTGCTGTTACCATTTATGTGTTTATACATTTGCTTTGGGAGAAGTCTGTGAGTCTCATTAGCAAAGGGAACGTGAAGTCAGGAATCTGTTACGTATATATACTGATACTTGAAATAGGACAATGGATCGGTGACAGCAGGTTGCTTTAGTTCTTTTGCCTAGGGAGCAAGTTGTTTCCCATGTTAATTCTACTCATATCATGATAAAAAAAAAAATTCTTACTCTGATCTATGTGCAACAAAATAATTCTCATTCTGGTTTAGTTATACTAAAATGTTGTCTTTCCAGCTTCTGCTGAGAAAATGTACAGCTTTTAGTAATCAAAGTATTTATTCACAGCAATATAATTTCTTTTTTTCGTTATTGTACCATATTTGATAAGAACGAACAAAATCATTTTTATATTATTTTGTTATTGTGTATTTCTAGATGATAAAAGTAATATTTTTTCTCTCCCTCAGTACTCAACAGGTTCCAAGTCTTTCCCCTCCTTTCTCTTTTCTTCCTCTTTACTAATTAACTACCTTACTGCACAGTAGGCACAGCTTTTCACAAAAGTTACTAGATCAAAAATGCAATCAGTACCTAAAGGTCAGAATACTGATAATGTAAAAGCAAGAAAATTTAGGTTAAGTAGGATGTCGCTCATCAGTCTTGCAATTGTATTTTCACTTAACACAGGCTGAGAATTACTGGATGTAACAACATCGCATTCCAGCTTCAGTGCTGGAAGGTTTTTTGTCTTTCAGAAAAATCTCATCAGAAGCAGAGCGGCTTGTACTCCATGAGTATCTGAGGATCTAAAGGGCACCATCTTGTCTGAGAACTGGGATTCCTCCATTAGAAAACAGTCTTTCCAAGAGAAGGCATTTTTTTAACCCTTGAGGTGTTAATGGAACAGTACTCCTGTGCTGACAAATACATAATGACATTTCCAGTTGTTACTCAGTGTAGAGGGGTTAACTAGGACAGCTTTTAAGTTATACTGATAATGAAATACACCAGCAAGTATTGGTGAAAGAGGGCAGAAGTTAATTTCCTAGACTGCTGATTCTGTTTCACTGGCAAGTAGAGCTCAGGAAACTGTGCTTAACATCTGGCCTACACCTCTCTAATTTTTAAGTCCTACTGCTTCCTAGTTATGCTCCTAGGCATATACTGAGTAATTTTACTTGAAGCAATGAAACCAGTCCTGATTTAATTCTTGATTCATCGCATTTGATTTGCCAGAGAGGTGCATGTGTAATTAGTGCTGTCACTCTCTTTTAATAAAAGTCTGTACGTACTGTTGCAGCAGTGATGATATATCCTCCTGGGTCATGGCATTGCTTTTGCATAATCTGGTTTCTTTTCAGCCAGTAGTTGTGAGAAGCAAACAGAGGAATGAAGAAATAGCACAATCCAGAAAGTACAGGAATAGTGAACAATTTTTTTCGGTGTGGCAAAAGGTTAACGTGAGTGAGTCCCCAAAAGTGTGTTCATCAGCAGTTTTAAAAGAAAGGTAACTGGCAAGGACATGAGCAGTACCAAAAATTAGACTGGATTGAAACTGAGAAAAAGTATGGGAAATCTCTTAGCAGATTTCTACTAGAACTGTCATAAAAGACACGCATGCTCTGATTTGGAATAATGGGAGTGAAACCCAAAGAGTTTGAGGCTGGAAGATTTAGTGGCTAATCTCTCATTTCTACAAAAAGACTGAGCAATTCCTGGTTTATAGCCCTGAAAACATAATGGAGCCCTGGGGATCACTGACACAACAAGCTTCTGAGAGCCACTAGCACTTAGCAAAATTGACTTCAGTTAATCAAAAAATTCGTTAGGCAGAAGGAAAAAAAAAAACGCTTCTGTGTAGATGGTTAAAGAAATTTCAGTTCCTTGCAGCGGGGCTTAGTGACCTATGATGACAGTATCTAATGGGCAAACTTAAATAGGATGAAAACTAATTTAAGTGCTAGGCTGGTGGGAAAGAAGGTGAAAGGGAGGAGAGTAGAACGGCATTTTGCTCACACTGTATAAAAACACTTATTGAGTGAGTTGTGTTTGAATCTGCAAGCATGTAGGAGACTACAGCAATAACAGGTACAGAATGGACAGAATTACCTGGGGTGCGTGATCTGCAATATTAACATTCCCCATTATGAAGAAACATTTCCCATTATTTTGACTTGTGCCATTTTCCTGTAGTCTTAGGTAAAAGGAAGAGCTCAGTTATAACTGATACCCCATGGTTCTTCAAAGTCCTTGGCATTCTTTGTTGAAGAGCTGGTGCAGGATTTAAAACTGGCATGTAGGTTTGAAGTCAGCTTGGTTTTAACAAACGTCCTTTTCTTAGGAGAAAATATATTTTATTATGTTCTGCTTATAACTGTTAAGTTCTAGCTGGTTTAAAAGCAATCCAGGGGAAATCATCCTTTCCATAATCCACTGGAATGCCTGATATTATATGAAAAAAAAAAATAATAAAAAAAGAAAGGAGAGAATAACTAAAATAGGACAAAAGGACAAATATTGCAGAAAATAGTTTTGAAAAGTTTCCATTTGCTTTATTAAGGGACTTAAGACTGTAAGGAACCTCCTATGTCATCAGATCCAATCTCCTGTTATCACAGTCACAAGCTCATACATGCAATCTGTCACATAATACTTTTTTTTTTTTCTGAGAGTAAATATGTTATGATTTTTCTGTCTCACAATAATGGAATAAATGTTTTTATTTCAGTGGAGTTTAAATTAGTCACTTGTGGATGCTAGGGGAATGTCTGCATTATAAAACAGCCTGCAGCTTTTTCTTCCTGAATATGTCACCATAAAACAAAATTTTAACTTTGGCTCTCTGCCTGTGTTCCAATGCAGAAGTTTCCAGGTAATGATCCTCCCTGACCAAATGCCAACAAGTTAGGAGTATGAATGGATGTAGTTTAGAACGAGAAGCATTGTTATGTGAAAACACTTCTGTTTTCCTTGCCTGAGCAGTATACTGGAAGGAGGAAGATGGGAGTGTAAAGATCTAAATCTTTCATTTGGTTTTAGATGTGACTGTGCAATCCTAGATGGTCATGGCAGGAGAAAGAAAACTGAAATCTTGTGCAACTGTTTTGTTCTTGCACTGTCTTTGAGGGAATGATAGATGCAAGAGCGTATGTGTGTGTGTTGTGTAATGAAAATGGAATACAAATACATAGTTCCAGTTGCTCTAACTTTATTTAGTGCTTTTCTATAATTTTGCCCTTTATTTTGAACAGAGGTTGCCGAGATATAATTCAGTTCAAGACTAATTTACTAATTAATTTTAATTCAGTCTGATGATCAGTAGAACATTTCTCAGTCTTTTTATCTGCTCATGGAGATATAACTGTAATCCTCTCCGGTGTCCTCAGGCTCCGTTCTTCTTGTGCAGTGCTTCTAGAGGCTCCAGTCTGTATCTCTTAGCTCTTCAAGCCTGTATTGGTGTGAACTCTGTGATTCTGGCCATACAATAAAACACAAGGCAAAGATTATTTTCTCCCCATCGGAGTAAGATATTTGAATGTTGCTTAATAAATTTTGTCGTCTGATGATGGGAGGAGAAGAACAGCTGAATCTCATGCCTTACAGGAAAACCGATGGGACCAATAAGAAGAAAGATGAGCCAAAAATCACACAATTATTTTGCACTAGCTCAATGTCTGCCTTTTTGTGCCCAAAGGTAAAGATGTAGTTATCAGCGCCATTTATCAGGTACATCATTTTAGTATAAACTTGTTTAAAACAGGGTAGAGCCCCTTTTTCATCTTAATTAGACACTAATCCACTGATTCCAAGTAGGCCTTCATTTTCTAATTATTTAGTATATCATATAATGTCATTAAACATCTTTGAGTGGACGGGGTTGCTCTAAAAGCTTTAGCTCCAGAGCACTAATATTAGGCTTTTGGCATTCATCCCTGTGTGTGAAAAGCAGTCAGTTTGTTTACCAGGAATTTAGATTCACATTACTGGGGGAATTAGCAGTGAGCTATTAGTCTGATTCAGGCACTTAACAATTGTTGATCATCTCCTCCTAGCCTGAGGATAATGGAGGTGATCAGCTGTAAATGGAAAGTATGTGGGGCTATTTTCATAAAGGCACTTGGAGAAAGTGCTGCATCCCCTGACCTCTGCTAACCCTGGGGTTTGCAAGAAACCCAAACACCAAGTCACTTCCTGGAGGAGAGCTAATCACCTATAAGAAGAGCTTCCATTAGAGACTAAACCAAGCTCAGCCTCAGCCAACCCTCCCTCATCTGAAAAAAGGTTCAGCCACAAAATCCCTGAGGTAGAAATGATTAGCCTCTGATCATATTTACCAGTATTTGTTTCGATGGGGGAAGCAACTGTAGAAGAGCGGCTGATTTTGATTCCATAGCAGTGCTGAATGATCCTGTTTTGCTCAGCAGTGCTGGTTGGCTTCTTGCTTCTCCACTGTTGTCCCCAAAAGGTCTGTCTCGTTCATGGACACCTCAAAGATTACTTTGAAAGTTGTTCTTGTGTAAAGTTGCCTACCGTTTCAGCAAATAGAGTGCCTTGTGATTTTTAGGATGTGTTGAAGAAGATACTTTTGTTCTTTACAGGTGCTGAATCTGTAGCGTGGTCTTGTCAACTCCAAGGGACCTTTTATTCCCAGCAGATTTTAAGAGGCGTGCCAGTGATCTGTAGCCAGAAATTACTGTTTGAAGTAAAGCTTAGATTTCCCTCATCTGCAATACTTATTGTGCTTGTCTTTAAAAGGAAAACTGGGAATGATTTTAATGAGACGAGGACACAGTAATTTTGGACTTCTGAACTCAAGACTTATCTCTGGTATCACCTTGAATACGACCTCAGCAATAAACCGCTATTGCTTCTCCCACTTGTCACACCAGAAACAACTTATCTGACACAGCACCTGAGCTCGCTGCTGGGGAAGGACTATATGAGTGCCCTTTTTAAATGCTGCTTAGACCATGGTAAGGAATCTAAAGCTATGTTGGAGTTCTAGAAGCCACGTCTGAAGTGTCTAGCAGAGAATGATGTCTGTAAAAGTTGTTAAGATTGCTTCCTAAGAGATCCTGTCTAACTCTGTTCTTTAAATTTCTTTCCCATAATGCCTCCAGCAGGAGGCAAGGACTGTAGCTTCTATTAAATGCGAAGGAAGGCAGGAGATTTTGAGAGTTGCAAGATAAATTTTATTAGTGAGATTTGGCATTATTTTACACTTTAAAAAATAATGTACATTACAGCAATTAGAAGGTTCCCTCCTTGCATATGCTTGCTGAGAGCTCAGTGTTAAGACTGTCAGGATAGAGAATTTTTATTGGATTATTTTTGTATTCAGACCAAAGGTACTCATGGGATGTTGTATTCCAGTTTCTGGGAAATAGAAGCTAAGGGGTTTTTGTAAATTGCCCTGTAGTATGGTTAGTATGAACTGTTCTGACTGGGTTGAGGTAACTGCCATTCTGAACACTGGCGGTGCTAACAGAACTGAACTGTTACCAGTATCGGCATGACATTTCTAGTAGCCACGCTCGTGCATGCATGTCCGCTGTGCCGTGGAATAACTGTGATACTGGGAGATCATGTGTTACAAAAGTCTAAGTGCAAACTAGTTTGTGCTCATAGCAGTGTGAGTACTTGTGAACGCAGGTGTATTTAGAGGGGAATTTTGTTTGAAGTTATTGATCAACAAGCCTGAGGAGCAGCCATGTATATAAAGGTGCATATGTACATGTGAAAGGGACATAGGACACTTGGAGAAAAACCCAAACTGACATGTTTTGCTTTAATTTCAGTCTAGAGCAGGATTTGTCTGTGTCGAGCACTTTCTTATGCAATCCAAACATAACAGGAGGCTGTGATTGCAATCAAAAACCTCCTTAGTAGGGGTAAGAGTCTAAAGGGCCACAGTGCCCTGAATATGAACAACAAAATGCCGATACCTTTTTCTGTATCAACCTGTCATGGAGGACTAGAGCGGGGAAAGAGGAAAGGTTGCAGTGCAGACGAGTGGAGGATGAATGCAGTACACTGGCTGCAGTACAGTTGGCTTAGGGAAATCTATGCCATTATTCCCACAAACAGCCTCACAGATTTGTGGAATATTGGAAAGAACAACATTCTCTTCTTCCCTGTCACTCTCCACTAAATTCTGGAGATGACAGATGCTATTACACTACAGTAAAGAGTCTTGGCACGTTTCTAGTCCCACCAAATAGAGAATGGGCTAAAGCAGATATGAGACTAATGTTTCCATTCAAGAGTAGTAGCAAACATGTAGATATAGCACCGTCTCTTGATTCAAATAGCTGCATTTCAGTAGGTGATTGGAAATACTGGCATCCATACTCCTCTTTATTAAGAAGACATGACATTTGCACCTACTGCATGGAAACAAGATGTTGCTACTCTGTGCGACAGGGGAGATGATTCTGCTTCATGCAGTGGTTTCCTTGCCCTACCTACCCAGGAAGTAAAGAGAAGGCTGGAATTTGAAATGAAATGGACAATTACTCTGATAGATGCGCCAGTGTAAGATCCTGTAACGAGAAGGTGTCTGACGGTGACTGGGAACCAAAGCGTATGACCTAGCTGTGCTTCCCTGGCAACAGATAAAGCACAGGGGAAAAAGAAATACCCACCTGTTCAGCACAGTAATATTGTTTAGCTGAGTATAATATTGTTTAGCAGTGTATAGTATTGTTCAAATCTGTTGTATGTCATAAGATGGACAAGGGGCACCACACATGTACACGGAGGAGCTGCTTTGAGAGGAGTTTCTGGCTACCCTGAAGCATAGGCTGGCACAAGGCAACTCTTACACACAATTGATTGCGGACTATTAACCTATGCTCAGAAATCAATATTCACTTAACACCACATTTTAACAGGCAAATGCAGTACAAAATAACAGCAGTTACACAGTGCACACATTTACACTCAGAATAGATAGATCATGAAATAGAGCTTGGTGGAGGAGGAGATCAAACAGGCAGTGCGGATGGGGACAGTGACAATTTGCGTATGTGGAGAGGTACAAGGTAGTTGCAGCTCCCAGAGATTCTTGCAACTGAATATCCCAGGGGTTTTGTGGTCAATACATCTTCAATGAACTATATGCATTCTGTAAGCATTCCTAAGAAGGTTCTTTTGTCCTGAGGCCAGGCAAGGTCATGCTTTGCTACATGAGACTAAATTTACTGGGCCTGAGCACAGAAATCCACCTTAACCCACAAACACCAAGTCTGTTGGTAGCTCTGACAGTGGATGATATATACATGTTGCCAAGGACAAAACAGAAAGGAAAAAGAATGTAAACTGCCATATAGTGTGCTGGATCTGGGATGGTATTTTTCCTATAATTAAAGGGAAGTGAAAGCAATCCAGAGCTGGTGTTTACCAGAGACTTTCCGTGTATGTTTACTGAATTTTACTTGCAATCCAACCTGCAGCGTGGACTTCTAGCCTTTAGGATGGTATGCTCTGTTCTATGCCTTGACAGGCTTGGGGAGTGGACTCCACGTGAACATCATGAAGTTCAACAAGGCCAAGGGCAAGGCCGTGCACCTGGGTTGGGACAATCCCCAATATCAATACAGACTGGAGGGTGAAGAGATCAAGAGCAGCACTATAGAAAAGGACTAGGGCATACTGGTGCATGAAAAATCAGTCACAAGCTGGTAATGTGCACTTACAACCTAGAAAGCTGTATCATATCTTGGGATGCAAAAAAAGAAATCTTGCCAGAAAGAGAGAGAGAGGTGATTCTCCCCCTCTTCTCTACTCCACCCCAACCCACCTGCAGTCATGCATCCAGCGAAGGGGCGCCCAGAAGACAGACATGGAACTGTTAGAGCGGGTCCAGAGGAGAGCCATGGAAATGATGAGAAAAGGAGAGCTGGAACATTTCTGCTATAAAGAAAAGCTGAGAGAGTTGAGGGTTATTCAGCGTGGAGAAGAGAAGGTTCTGAGGAGACCTCATTGTGGCCTTTCAATATATTAAGGAGGATCATGAGAATGACAGAGACATCTCACCAGGGCCTAGTGACAGGACAAGAGACTGTTTTCTGAAAGAGGGTAGGTTTAGATTGGATATAAGGAAGAATTTTTTTACAGTGGGGGTGGTGAGACACTGGAACACATTGCCCAGAGAAGCTGTGGATGCCCCAACCCTGTAAGTGTTCAAGGTCAGGTGGGATGGAGCTTTGAGCAGCCTGGTCTACTGAAAGATGTCCCTGCTCATGGGACCTTCCAGCCCAAACCATTCTATGAGTGTATGCCTGAGGAAGAACTCCTGAAGCTTGGGTGGTTGAACACACTGTGTCAGGCCCTTCCCTGCAGCCAGAAACCGAACTGTGCACAAGTTCTGACAGAATTCAGACCTTTGTTTTAGAATACTGCGCTGGAGTATTAGCCTGACTGCTACTCCAAATGCTGACGTGGCAGAAGCAATGGTGGACACCGTATCTGCAGAGCTCAGGGCAACTAACTGTGAGAAAGTGGGGTGCAGGTTGTGGAGAGGTTTTCAGTGTCTGCTGTTCCGGGTTAGGGCTGTTCCATTCCTCTTTTCTGGAAGCCTTCTGTTTCCCAAAGGTAAATCAGTAGTGAGAGGAGCCTGGGTATGGAATAAGATTAATAATATGGGAAGGAAAGATGCCATTTATGCCAAGTTAATGTGGGCTCAGCAACAGGGGCAGGACCAGAACCAGAGATGGCCAAGAAACAGCAGCTCCAGAATATACAGAGGAGGCCATAGGCATACTGCTGTGTTCGGAGGTGTCTCGCTGTGTCTTCCCTTCAGCCACCTAGGAAATGAAAAGGAGGAATGAATCCCAGTTAGACACATTTGTGCTCAAACGCCTGGATGCAGAGCCTCCAGTTCTGAGCACTAATGTGAAACTGTAGGAAACTCCTGTGGCCAGGCAGCGTGGCCTCCTCTGCTTGTCTGCAGAAGGAATAGTTTGAGGTCACGTGGTCCAGGGCTCTGCATGCAAGTGGCATCCCTCACTTTCACATCCAAAATCACACGTTTCCAGATCCAAGGTTTTTCAACTACTGTCTCTAGGCCACTTGACTCACTGCTTTGTGAAGGCAACGAAGTGGTGCATACCTGGGACATTTCTGAAGCAAGAGATGTGCTGGCACTGTCTCCTTGGAAGCTTAGGGAAGATGAATAAAATAAGTCTTCCTGTCTCTCTAGAGCTGTCTGCTTCAGGTGCATTTGAGACCAAATGGTATTTTCTGCAAACAGAAGTAAAGCAAGAGTCTTACTGTGCTTTTCTCAGGCACACCTTGGTGTCTAGTGAACAGAAGACTAGGGAAGCTGTCTTAGGAAATGCACTCACAGGCTGTGTGAGTGCATTTAGAAAGTACGTATTCTCCGTCCAGTGAATGGCCTGTTTGTGGGTTTACTTGTGAGGTTGAGCAGATTGCAAAGCCAGTTGATCTGTATTTGAGGACCTTTGGGTTCCTCTGGGACTTTCCCAGCTGTCTATTTCATAAGGGGCATGTAATAGTATCTCATATGGGTTGTTTAGGTTGTAGATTTATCTATAGTGCTAGGTATAAGGCTTTTCTATACATCAAGAGGCAGGTTTAAATAGTAATCATTTATCTAATGATACTGGTTTCTTTTATATCCTTTGGAAGCTTTTATAAACATAAAATATTTAAATCTTATTAAGGTCTGTTGCTAAAATGCTAGGGAGATAAAAGAAATACATACTTAGAATTACATAGTTGCACATAACAGGATTTTTGTAGCTGCTGTGTTGCTGGATCTGTGTCAGGAGATAACGTACCTTGACCAAGTAAGTGAAGACCAAAGGTGAGCATAGGAAAGGAGCAGGAGGAAGGGAACCCAAACCCCATAATCCTGGTGCACTGTGGGTACACAGCAACCTATGGACACAGCATGTCTGACCTCCCCTTAATTATTTTTTTTTTTACAACCCCTTTATTTGAATGCTGTTTGGAAATAACATGATGGTGGTGAGACGAACACAAGTGTTGCCAAAAGATACAGAAATTTCTGAGAGCAGATCCAGGCCGGTCCCATAGGTTGGATAGGAGATCATGGAGACACTACAGAAGAAGACAGAACTATACACAAGAGCAATGCACCGTAGGATCTTGAAATCAACCGGATTTGAATTTCCTTGTGCTGAGCTGTTTCTCCGATTCTGTAGTATGATTGATGCTTACCAAGGCATTTGTTGCTCTCAAACATGCCAAGTATCTGGTCACACTTCTCCTTCTGGTTGCCGCTGCTCTCACATGTACACCACAGGGAGACCTCCACACTGGAGTTACTGACGTAGTTGGGTGTCATGGGCGTGCCTGTCCCAAACCCCCAGAAACTGCAATCAGGATTTACTTCACCAAATGAAAGAAGCGTCGCAAGTTACGCTAAAGGCAATGCTGCCCTGGAGGCAGAAGCCTTCCCTTGTCAGATGCATGTCACCCAGGAGAGGTCAGGAGCCCCTGCAAGGTGACCCAGGCCTGGTGAATCTATGCAAAGTCTGCTAGGCTATGAGAAAATGTGGAGATGGCTACCCCAGACTCAGGCAATCTGGCAGTGAGGGAGGCATGCTGATAACTGAAGCTGGTGCAAGTGTTCGATTGAGGGATGTGAAGCACCTGCAACGACTTGGCTGCAGAACTGGCACAGGGCAGCTAAAGGTACTCTGACCTGCATAGCTGGCAGCACTGTGGGGCCGGATGCCTTCAGCCAGACCGATGCTGCACACTTGTAGTGTGCCGTTCGGCCAGAGTGCATTTAGCACAAAAACAGCAAAGGCATCTGGAAAAACAGAAGCTGTAGTCTAGATTTACATCATCTGAGATACTGCTGGTCTTTATAGCTCCTCTTTTGAGCCACTCTGAAAAAGTATTATCAATTTGGCAGTGAATGCCTAAATCCAAACATGATCTTCCTTCTAACAGCTGGTAGTGCCACGTTCTGGCTGGCTCTGAGAAGATAGTGTGTACAACACCAACAAACCATCAGGAGTCTAAAAGTCAGGTAGTGAGGGAACGTCATGTTTAATGGCTGCTGTGATGGGAGGTAACTCCTGCAACACAAATTACTTAGTTCAAGCAGGCCCAGAGAGCCCTATTCATCATGCATTTAGAGCACTTTGCACCAACTGATGATGCAAACAGATGTTCATAAACCTCAAGCAAGTGATGCTGATTTGACAGCGGAGGATGGGGCAGTGTAAAGCAATAAATGCCATGGGAGAGCACTCTTTAGACTGCATTTACCCCAGAGCAAGAGGGAGCACTGGCATCAATTAGGCTGAGGCATATTCATTGGTGTACTGAGTGCTGTCTCCTGCAGGAGAGCAAGATGGTCCTTCAGAGCACGGGAGTGTGCCTGCAAGTCTGTGGCCTGAAAGCCTCCACTCTGTGTGCCTGTAGTATCACTTACCGATCATCCCCATGTAAGCCTGCAGGCACGCAGTGTGGCTGTGCTGAGAGCAACCATCTGGAGACGTGTCTGCAGGTTGACAATTTTGTTGGAAGTCAGCCAGTCGGGATCTGTAGGAAGGAAAATGAAACTATCAGTGTCTATGCTGTTCTCTTCCCGTGGTTAATGTCCACTGCTGCTGGACCTACTTGCAGATATGGTCTTCTAAGCAGGAGTCCAGAAGCCAGAGACAATTGGGTTTGGTGTTATACTGGAAGGAACAGTCGGGAACAATAGTTTTCCGACGTCGTTCCCCACAAAGTTCATCTTCACATGGACAGAACAGGATCCTTTTGGTGAAATCCTCAGGGACTTTCTCAAAGAAATTCCTTAGCCCTCTGTGGCATTTGCGACGGTCACACATGTCCTCGCTGCTCGCTCCCTTGGTGCAGATAGAGGCGTAATCTGTGCGCAGACGAACACACTTCTTGCTGAGATTACAGACATGTGTTGCTTTCAGACATGGATTTGTGGTGTCTCCTGCTAGCTGTGAGCCTGTAAAGCCAAAAGAAACCCAGAAACAATGAAGCAAGTCTCCAGAAGAGATTCTGTGGAAATAGCAGTAGCCCTGATTTGATGGTCAGATTGGGAACATCAGAAAGAGCAAAGCAAATTAGTTCTGCTGTGTGCCTGCAGTATGAGATTGCAGTTACACTAGTTACAAAATCATATTTTTTTATTGGTTTCTGTTAGGGTGTTCGTTTCAGAGAATGCATCATTGTGGATTATTCCCTGTTTCATGGGCCTGGATCTGTGGTTATATTTACACTTGGCAGGGGGAACAAATTTAAGCAAGTATCTAGAGCAGGTGTTCCTCTGATAAAAGGAGCCCTTATCCCAAATTGTTCTTCTTAGTAATTTTCAGCCCCTGAAAAGATAAAAAAAGGGTAGTATTATATCCTGTAACTATTACAATCCTTACCTGATAACAGAGCTGCCAATTTATTATAATCTGTCTTCCAGTGTTCTTCATTTGCTGGATTCTCATAGGGAGAGGTCTCCAAATTGAAATAACCTAGGCAGTATACAAAATATTTTATGCAGTAGGAGAAATGCTTTGTGACCAGCCTGGTTTTGGTTTTGTTCTGTTTTATTTGTGCCTGGCTGTTCCATCAGGCTGAAGTTCAGAGATGCCCTGTCCTGCTCAAAGCCAAACACCAAGAATGGTTCTGCTGGAGATGCAAAGGTATTACTGTATAAAAACAGCGTTACAATTTGTCATCAGATTTTCTCTGGCTGGAATTTGGTCTGTGTTGTAATTTGTTTTGTCTCAGCCTAGTGAGGAGATGTGCAGCACAGGCAGTCGTTAGTGGGAGGCCACATAGAAGCATCCCACTAAAGCTGGAAAAAAGCAGCGTGCTCAAGGATGCCATTACAGTGTGCGTCGTGATCGTGTCTGTTTTCAGTGATGGACATACATGGCTATTCTGAGGTGATTTTCACAGCAGTCTCCCCTCACAGCATCAAATCTAACTGCCCCAGAGGAGTGATCTTTGTCTCTTAGGGTTCCTGGTGCATTTGAAGGACCAGTCCCAAACCAGATAAGTTTTCTCTACTTATCAAACCGAGCAGTAATGAATTCTCTTCACTAGGAGATGTGGTTCCAAATTGACACCTGCAGTGGTGGGAAGTGACCGTTCACAGTTGTTTTCAGGTAAGGGGCAAGGGTGAGCCTCACTAGTATGTTGTAAATTCATACTATTTCATCTCACCATCTGTCATGCTGGAGTGAACAGTCCAGAAAACGCGTAAGCAGTGCTCCTGTCTCTTCATGCGCCGGTGACACCTGCAGTGCAGCAAAGAGCTATTTCCGAGGTCTAGCTCTGCATTCAGACACCTGACCCTGCTGTCACGATCCAGGGGAAGGACGCGAGTCTTGGCCAGGGCACAGTGTTCCAGGATCCTGTAGGTGGCATTGCAGGAGGAGTCCGACAGGCAGAGCTGTTCGGCCGCTATGCAGTCGCTCCTCGGCAGAGCCAGGAGGTCTCCTGGTCAGTTAGGGAAAAGACTGTTAGGATTGCGATCACGGTGAACACCATGCAAGCACCTTGCCATTCAATAAGGACTCCTCTGAAAAGGCACAACTGGTTGGGGTCTTTCATATGGAGGAGTAAGAAACAAGAGCTGTCTCCATTTAGAAACAAAAGGATGAGTATCAATGCACGAAAGAGGGAATAAAAGGTTAAAGAAAAGTCTCAAAAATAATTTTTGTAAAACCTTCTTTTATTACCGTTAACTCTGGCCAGCATCAGGGATGGCTCTGTATTTTATGGAGTAAATCCCTGTGGAAACCTCGGGGTTTCTGAGGCCTGCTTTGAAGAAGCTTCTCTATCTGGGTAATGAAAACTGCAGTGCAATAAGCATGTAGTGACACCACAGTGCATGCGGAGGGTCAGCGCCGCTGCCACCGCTCAAGTACCTACTGGTCATTAAGAGGAGGAAGGACTCAGAAAGCCATTGGTAGGAAGTAAAAACAACTGCTTTACTGAGCTTGGAAACTCCTTAAAAATAAGAATGCATATTTTTTGCATAATAAAATAAATCCTTAACATAAGATGCAAGTAGTTTCATACAGAAGTGCTGATATGCAATCAGTTTAAGTGTATAGAACCTAGTCCCTCAAATCCCTGCCAAAAGTGGGAAGCTGGGATGTAGGCTCGGCCTGCCAGCTTTCATCTGTTGCTTGATTGTGAACTCTGACTACAGCTCTGTGTGTGTATACTTGCATAACACATGCATTGTTTTTATATATATATATATATATACACACACACACATGCACCACCTTATGTGGAAGCACTAAATAATCTCCATCTAACAAAATAATCCTTAAAACTAGATTTATTTTTTTTCAGCTTTTTAGTTTATTGTTTTAATATGAACTGTTGTTTCCTCTAGTAATACTGGAGGGATACCCAACATTATGTTGTCACAGGTAGGTGAATTCACTTTGTAATCTTTCTTCATTTCTGTATTATGTGAATCTGTACAAGTACAACGAAGATCTGGAACAAGGCTGCTTGCTAATAGAATTTATACACAGACTAGTATGTTTTCTCCCCTCAGGACAATCTTGCTTGGCTGGTTTTAGGAAATGACTGGGTTGAGACTTACATCTACCCTTCATGCTCTTTGGGTACACCACCTTACCTGTCATTATCTTGTTCAGCAGGTGCAGTAGTACTATTTCACTCTACCTTCACTACAGATCAGAAAAAAATCATGGTACAGCTCATACTACGTGGTATTACCATCTTCGCCATCTAATTTGTTCTCTCACTTCCTTCACTTTCACTGACTTCATCAGTTTATTTGCTGCAAGCAGTAGGCTACATAATTCTATGATAGACTGCTTCTCAAACGTTCTAATTTTCCTACAGCCCCATAATACTATCTAGGTGTCTGTCTCGCTTGTACAAATTTCTCTGCTTTTCTAGCAACTTACTGTACTTTGTTGTTATCTGGCTGTTACATAGAGACTGTGTGACTTGTCAGCTCCCTGGAAAACACATCTCTCATCAGAAATGCAGTGTGCCCCGGCATAATGGGTTTTGGTTGGGATTCACACCTAGGCAGGCGCAACCTTAATGGGCATTCCGAGTGTGGTAACATCCTGTAAGGTTGCAATTGGTGCAAATTCCCAATAGCAAATCGGTCCATTCTTTCCAGTAGCTTTTGGAACCCTAAATTGAGAAAATGGATCTACCCCACTAAGCCAGACCAAGGCACGTCTGCCCCAGTATCCCATCTCCAACAACGGGTTGCAGCAGCTGTTGTAGGAAGTTCATAAAGGGCCAGGATGCACTTTCCTAGCCTATAAGAATTCTGCTCAGCAAGCACCTGAGCTTGAAGTGACATTTAAAAACTTTAAAGTGATATAGTAATTACCAGGATAGAGCAGAGCTGGGTGTAAGTGGACTGTGTAAGTGACACAGACCTGTACCCAATGCTTCAGGTGAAGCTGTTGTAAACATCAAATTTAAAAGTCCTCCTCTGTAGGCATCATTTAATAGCTATGCATTGTCTTAAGCACTAATACTTGACATATTGTTTCATTTTTTAAAACCTTGTCTTAATACTTCAGATAATAATGTGAAAGGATGAGAAAGCTAATTATTTCCTAGATCTATCGTCTGTATCGCAAAACATGTTATTAAAGATGCATACGTGTGGGAGTCCCTTCTGTAGGTTGTTTTTTTTTTTTTTAAAATAAAGTTCAAAGATAACAAGGAATTCACAGGCTATGATTATTTATACCCTATAAAAAAGGGATAGGCAATACAATATCCCTTTATTCTCCCTTTTCACTCCACATGCTGTCATATGTTTATGTATTATTTTGATGCCCCTGGTGCACCACACTATTGAGAGAGAGGATGGCTGCAGAAGGAAGGAAGACCTTTGCTTTATTAAGCACAGTTATCGAAGCAGCATTAGTATTTGGACATGGAAAACTGTGGGAAATCCATTGTAATCATGCAGCTGCAAGTGCTCCTGAGGTCTCAGTGCAACAGCCCATTTCTATAGCAGTCATTGTGATACTTAGCAGCTGCAGCTTTTTTTCTGAGTGTAAAGCACTGACATCGCATAGCCAGGCTCTGGGAATGCTTCAGAGCAGTTCCATAATTTCTGTATTTCTAGTCGCATCAGCTGTGAAGACTGTACCAGAGATTAATTGGAAGGAGGAACAGCTTCTACCCTCGGCTCTTGTGACACGGCACTAGGAAAAGGCAGAGTAGAACAAACAGCTGCATCTCAGCAGGAGCTCCTGGGACTGATCTTTGCAAACCGAGCCTCATCTCAGAAAACTATCAGCTTGAAGAGCTTCAGAAGGGGAACGCATGGTGGGTAGGTATTAATAAAACCCTCTCAGATAAGTCAGCGTGAGAGAGGTACAGCAAGGCTCTGTTGAGGCAGGTCCAGCTAGAGCTGCGCTCGCGTTGTGCCTTTTCTGCCACGCAGAGGGATCAGCTTCGGGCACCGGCCCCTCTCTGCTGCGAGCGAGAGGAGCGGGGCGTCCAGCTCTGCCTCCAGGACAACCGACTGCCCCTCCCCAGAGCCGCCCTCCAGGTTGGTCACAGCCACATTTGCAGTTCACGTTTCGGTCGGAGCCGCAGCTCGCCTGTCCCGCTACAAGAAGCGGTCTCTTCCCCACCGCGGGC
>VWZK01012980.1:122698-135760 GCA_013396935.1 Baryphthengus martii | reverse complement strand
GCGCTTCTCGGCGCGCTGCCGGCGGCTCCTCCTGGGAAGAGGCGGCTGCCGGAGGCCCTACGGACGTACAGTTCTGCTCCGTTAGGAAGGAGATAGACTTAGTACCTTGGCTTGCTGAGGTGGGAGGAGGGGCAGGACAGTGGGGAGCAGGCCTGAAGTGGCTTCATAACGAGTTTCAGGAGCCTCGAGTAAGATGACATGCTTCTGAGTAGACCACCTCTATTATCTCGTCGTTAATAAAATATGCTTTAATTTTCTTTATGTAGTGGTGGCAGAGAGTGGGTTTTTCATCTTCATTTTCCTGTGTTTGTTTCTCTTTGTTTCTTTTGCTTTGACTAATCCCTTCCTAAATACTGTAGAACTGTAACGAAACTATCAATTTGTTGGATTAGCCAATGAGGATTTCAGAATCGTTGTCTTTCGTGTAATCACTCCTGCTGACTTTCTTAATAGGCATACGGCCTCCTATTGTGAATGGCCCAATGCCAGCACGGCCACTGGTTGCGCTTCTGGATGGACGAGATTGCACTGTGGAGATGCCAATCTTGAAGGATGTTGCCACAGTGGCATTTTGTGATGCTCAGTCAACTCAGGAAATCCATGAAAAGGTGGGCAAGAAAATATTCAAGCATTCATACATAGAGCTCTGCCTCCTAGAGTAACGAAAACAGAGGCTGATTTGGACTGGTTTTTGTTGTAGGTGCTGAACGAGGCGGTAGGAGCTCTGATGTATCACACCATTACCCTTTCTCGTCAGGATCTGGAGAAATTCAAAGCCCTCAGGGTCATTGTGCGTATTGGCAGCGGCTATGACAATGTTGACATCAAATCTGCTGCAGAATTAGGTATGATGCCATACCTAGGGCTCTGTTATGATCAGAACTGAATGTGAAGTGGGACTCCGCACGCTTTTTCTGTTTTATAGCTGAGTGTATTTAAAAGCTTTTATGTAAAAACATTGGGAGCTGTTTAGTATCAGGCATCTGTAGGAAGCTGACCAGTATTGGAGCTGGTAGGTGGCTGGAAAGAAAGATTCTCAGTTCTCAGCTTGCTGTCCTATAGATAGCAGTGTCTTTGCTGTTGTTTGGGATTCAGAAATCTGAATATGGTGTCTAGGTAACTTTTGGTGTTGTTTGTGAGGGAAAAGTTGAGCAAATGTCTCCAAAAGCAGCCTGCAAATGCTGATGCTGGATGAACTCACTGTAAATGCTTGATAAGTGAGTTTTCCTGTTAATTTTTTATATTCAGGTTGGTTCTGATTCACCATGTTTATTATCGACCCCTTTAGATAAGGTGACAAAATCTGCTATTTATTAGATGTATGGCAGTGAGACTTCTGGACCTTGTAGTCCCCTAGGTGAGGTGGATCATCGAAGTACCCTGCCCCTTGTTTATTAGGTTTGTGCCAGTGATTTGAAATCTTTCTTAATGTAACACAGATCAGATCAGGCTTATATTAAATACAAATGTTTATATATGAAATTGAAACAGACATTGCAATTTCCAGATCTGTAGGAGCAGGTGAATTGCAAATGAATGGAGGATATGTGTTGGGCTGGGGCTTGAATTAGGGCTCAAGAGTCTCCATCCAAGTGATTAACCTGAACAGTCTCAAGAGTTCCTGACAGGATCTTTGCCTCTCATACAGCCGGTACATTTGTGGGCTGGGTCTGGAGCCTGATCTGTTCTTAGGGTTCTCTACTTAAAGCTACCATCCGTATCTGATTAATTCAAATTCAGAGCTTTCACTTTCCCCCCACTCCACACTCATTAACCTGAGGAGAAATGGGTCAGAGTTCTTTCACCATCAGGCTGCTGCTGGTCACTGTTGCTTTGGGGCGATAATACGATGACCCTCATGCATGGCCAGATTTGCTTTTTTGTGGACAATTAATGATTATTTTCATGCTTAGCCAGGCCCTTTAATTCATTCTAAGGTAAGACACTGTTCCTTATGTGTTCTAAATATTCAAATCAGACCAAAGAGCTGTTGTGTGTGTTTGTGTTTTCTTACGTTTAGGCATCATATTGCATGTAAACACAATTTTTTGTCTAGCTGTGTAAGAGATGATCATGTGTGGCTTATATGAAGTTGAATGAGATTGCAGTGAGATGCGGTGAGATTAAAAGAAGTTAGGTTTCCCTGTCTCCCGTCCTCATGTCCTCCAAGTCGTCTGTGTGGCATTATGGCACAATTGCAAAGGATTTGGCAGAGATAAGGAGTCGGATGTCTGGGACTGTGTGTGGCCATTGCCCTCCCAAGGTCTCTTGAGAGAGCGTAGTCTGAGTTTAGTTGAACATCTCCTCTGTAATAGGCTTACAAGAGTGATGCACTGCTGAATTTTATGTACCTTCACACACTGCCTAGGTTTTATTCCTAGTTTTTAGATTGGTAGTAGACTTTTGAGAATGAAGAATTTCCTTGGTTTGGCAAGTGGCTAAGGTTACATTTGAGAAGAGACCATCGTTTTTCATCTAGTTACTTTTATTTCTTGGGCAGCATCCCCCCCCATCCCCACCTTTGTGTTTTTTAATAAACTGCTCAGGAGTGACCAGATTTTGCAACCATGTTCCATCTTCCCCTTTCCTGACAGTAATTTGTGCTTCCAGGTTGTTAACTAACCCTGTTTGCATTAGTAACTTACCTCTTGGTTCTAGCCATGGGGTTTGTGGTCCCTTGTGGCTCTGTATTATTCTAGAACGGGAGTGTTAGGCGTTGTTATTTTTGAGTGTAATTTCAAATGGATTTAGAGAGGCTCCTGTGTCTTCTCTCTGCGTTTAATGAGTTAGTTACTTATTGTTGCTCCTAGGGAAGCTGATGCTTGCAGTGAGCATCTGGACTGTAAGGCATGAAAGAGCTCAACCATCTGTCTTAATTCTTCTGCAGCCTGCCAGTTAATCTGTCAGGAGTATCTCTGGAATGAGTGCATCTTTTTGGATGCAGATCTTCTAAAACAGTCAGTTTCTTACATCACTTGTATGACCCAGTTTTCTCATTTCAGCCTGTTTTGTTTTAATATTTTTGTGGTGTTTGTTGTTTGTTTTTTTTTTTTGTTGGTTTTGTTTTTTTGATTGTTTTTGTTTGTTTTGGTTTTTTTTGTGTGTTTTTGTTTTGATTTGTTTCTTTTTCTGGCAAGTGTGTCAATCAAATGGATATTTACAAGGAAGGAATGATATTTCCTGGGGGTTAAAAAGCTGGCCAGTCGCATCTGTGTTGCTGTAGAATGTGCTGCTGAAATGAAGTTTCTTGGCAGTAATTCTGGAGCACCAAATTATTTGTCAGCACCTATGCCTGAAGAGCTCTATGTTGGTTTAGCATTGTGATGCTGAAAATCTTACATGACCTTTATGGCTTTGTAGGCATTGCAGTTTGCAACATCCCTTCCTCCTCAGTAGAGGAGACTGCTGACTCCACCCTCTGCCATATCTTGAACCTCTATCGCCGTGTCACTTGGCTGCATCAGGCTATGCGGGAAGGGAATCGAGCCTCGAGTGTCGAGCAGATTCGAGAGGTGGCTGGAGGCGCTGTGCGTATCCGTGGGGAGACTTTGGGCATCATTGGACTAGGTAAGTGATGGGAATCGTTAGACTGGAAAGTGAACTCTGAAAGTTTTTGGGAACCTAAGAATCACACACTGAAAAAAAAGTGGTAATTTTACAGCTGTTCATTGTGAAGCACACTGACTCATAAGGGATGCTAGCGCCCTGTTCCGTGACGCTGGATATCTTCAAGAGTTGGGTGTGTGTCATGGGTTTGGGGACTTTTTCCTATATTCAAATGGCTAGAAGAATTGGAACATTCAGACAGCTCATCTCGGTGACTGTTTCCTATATCAGTAACAAAGCCACCTGAAAGCTACCAATTCCTTCTCCAAAGTCTTGTAATCAGATTATTACTGCCTCTGACTCAGGGTCCAGATTTGGCTTGAAAAACAGAGCTCCTTCTAGTCTAAGTTCTGGCTATTGCATGGAGAAGGACTAGAATTAGCCACATGGGATCACCACTGAATAACCACCTCTGGATCCCTGTGGCAGTCCTAGGGGTTTCCAGGGCTGCAGTTCCTTGGGTCCTGGCAGTTAACTCTAGTGTAGGCTCTCAGTCTACCCCAGTATCTTGTCTTTAAAGTTTGTTTTACCTTTCCTTGATGATTGTGGGTTTTCTTTTGTGAAGGCCGAGTTGGACAGGCAGTGGCTCTGCGAGCCAAGTCCTTTGGCTTCAACGTGATTTTCTATGACCCCTATCTGCCGGATGGAGTGGAGCGATCCTTGGGTTTACAACGAGTAGGAACCCTGCAGGATCTACTAATGCACAGCGATTGCATCACATTGCACTGCAGCCTGAATGAACATAACCATCACCTCATCAATGACTTCACTATTAAACAGGTGCAGCAGGAGCTTGATTTCTCCCACAGAGCACTGTGGAAATGAATGCAAAAAGAAACTGCTGCTTTCACAGAGGCCGAGAGCGTGTGAATCCTGCTGCCTCTGTCGTGTGCCTCCTGCTGCCTTTGGAGGCTGGGAGCGTGTGGATCCGGGTGCCTGTGCTTTGTGCTGTATAAAAATTAATGTTAAGAGAAGAATAGGACTGGCTCTTCTTGCCAAGTAATTTCATTTACAAAGAATGCTTTAGGTGATTCAGTAATTTCAAATTACCTTTAAAATGCATAATTGACTCTGCTGGTTAGAGCCATATGTGGTGTGGCTGGGACTGTGTTAAGTTTCTTTATGCAGCTCTGCCAGAGTCTCTCAGCCCAAGCCCACTGCAAAGTCAGTCTCGGGCTCTGCTTCACTAGTCTGTGAATGCTTTTCAGTGCTTTCATGAGAGACATCTGGATGTTGTAGTCCAGTTTTGTATGGCTGGATACTTGATTCGCGTCCTCTTTCTTTTTTAATGTATTAGGATGAATATGGAGTGCAGAACTTGAGAGTTCCACTTTTGCCCTTGTTGTCTTGTGGTTTTGTTTGTTCATTTTAAAAGCAAATTTCTCAAGCATTGCTTGCAGGCCTTTCCCCTGTGGTTAGCTTTGCAGTGAGAGCACTCCTAGTTCGTCCAGGCCTCATCTAATCACTTCAGGCTCCTGCTCATTTCCAGTAGACTTCCCAATATTCATTTAACTTCCCTGAAAGGTCTTGTTCTCAACCTACTTAATATTTTTCTTCTTCCAGATGCGCCAGGGCTGCTTCTTAGTGAACACAGCCCGAGGAGGGCTGGTAGATGAGAAAGCCTTAGCGCAAGCCTTGAAAGAGGGGAGAATCAGAGGAACAGCACTGGATGTGCATGAGTCTGAGCCTTTCAGGTAACGTTGCACCAGCGACCTGCTGCTGTCCTGTGACTCAGCTGCGCTGGAGGATTCTTTGCGCTTTTTGTTACTTGAGTTACAGTGATACCTGAGAGGACAGATGAGGTTATCACTTCTGGAGAGAAACCACTTTTTTTTTTTTATTATTTTTATATTTTATTCTCCCCTCCCTTCCTGCAGCTTTGCTCAGGGGCCCTTAAAAGATGCACCCAATGTGATCTGCACCCCTCACACTGCCTGGTACAGTGAGCAGGCTTCCATTGAATCCAGAGAAGATGCAGCTAAAGAGATCCGCAGAGCTATTACAGGTAATGAGGAAAACTGTGTGCTCTGCAGCTGCTGCTGAATTAGTCTTCTTTTGTTAGTTCACTTCAAATCAGATTGTGCTGGTTGTTCTGAAAACTGAGACTCAGTAACTGGTTTCTGGAACTGGAGTGTAAGCTGATAATTGCCTCTTTGCCTTTCGAGAATCTTGTAACTAATGCCAGAGTGGCACATTCCCTCTCTGGGAAAGCCTTGTACCTAGTACGTCTTCCAAATCCTTTGCAATAATTCCTTTGACACCTGCAGTCTATGGCATTTTTGTGGAGTAGTATGTATTGTCTCTTGGGGAAGATGAAGCTGGACAATTGCAGTTTGTAGCCAATAATTTCCACAAGATCACAGAAGTGGAAGGAAGGATGAGTTTCTAGTTTTCTCCAGAGACCAGTTGTTCAGAGGAGAGTCTTCCCTGCCCAGTGTTACCCTGTGGTAGCACTGGTAGATGGAAAAGATGTTGCACATTTCCATTCTGCTCTCCTTTGTGAATGCTTCAGTGAATGAGCCTCATGTGCTTGTATCCTGTTGTTTTGTCATTCTTGGTGCTCTTGCAGGTCACATACCTGATGCTTTGAGAAACTGTGTTAATAAGGAGTACTTGCTGTTAGCAGCTCAGTGGTCCAGTATTGATCCTGCAACTGTCCACCCAGAACTCAATGGAGCTGCAGCTTACAGGTGAGATATGCAGGCTGTCCAAGTTACTGCATCCAAGCATATCTTCCTACTGAAGTAGGCCAACATACCAGTTTGGGTTTGAGAACTGCTTGTACCTGCAAGCAGGTTTGTTTCTGTTCCTAGACACTCTGTATATGAGCTCTTTCCAGAAATTCTCCAGCAGCACTTACGAAGTTGTACTAGGATTTAACATTTACTTGGTCATATTTAGTTCCAGCTGCACACTAGTTAATTTTTCCAAATCCTTGCAAGACCTGCCTAAGAGATATCTTAATATAAGAAAGCCTGCTGGGAACCTGAAGAGAAGTCTGGATCTTAACATTTAGAAGTTCTGCATATCATTAGGGCTCTACAAAGAAGGCATAATTCTCTGCTGTAGCCTAAATACGGACTATTAGAGTCGTAGGATGGTTTGAGTTGGATGGGACCTTACAGATCATCTAGTTCCAACAGAGACATTGTCCAGTGGATTTGGGCAGTGGCCTAAATAGGGTGTATTTCAGTTTGTCTGTTACAGACATGCTAAGTGATTGTGGGGAGGTTGCTTCTCGTCTGTTTGTCTCCCATCTGCAAAGTTGGAAACATATTCTCTTCCCTTCTCTGAGAGATCTGCAGAGGTACTGATATGTTTATGGAGAAGGCACAGAGAAGCAGAATGGAAGTAGTGGAAGAATAGTTCATTAGCAGTTCAGGAGCACTGCTTTCCTAATTTTAATTTCATCTCCAGCTGTTTTATTAGTTCAGCTCCTTACTTTTTCTTTTTTGGAACCCAGTGGAGGATAACTGGCAGCTTTCACTCCTCCTGCTGATGGGGAGGGAACTTCCAGCCCTTCAGGGTACCTTCATACAGTGCCTTACGCTATTTTCCACTGGAAATAACATTTTAACCTGTTTTTCAAATGCTTACTATGTGACCTGAGACTATCTCTGCCTGAGAACACCTGTCATTTGGTATTGGGATATAACTGCTACTTTTCAGCTCTGGAGGCCTTCCCTGTGTCCTATCTCAGATCATTTCTGTTGGAAAGAGGGATTTGTATCTGGCAAGTGCCCGAGGGCATGGCTCCTTTCCCCTTGCATAACTCTTGTGGACAAGCTTGTAATTCCTGTGTTTCTGTTGGTTTTAGGTTTCCTCCAGGAGTAGTGGGAGTAGCCACCCCTGGGCTGCCAGAACCACCAGTAGTGGAAGGGATTGTAGCTCATGGGATCCCTCCTGTTTCTCACTCTGCACCACGTACCCCTTCCCCAGGAGAGACAAGCAAACTGGATGCAGACAGAGAGATTCCTGCTGACCAATAACAGCATCTTTCTCTCCTCTGGCAGCAGAAAAAAGTAGGAGAGTATCTCCTCCTTGGACCTGCTTTAACAGCCTACAGAGACTGTTTCCTGTTTATACAGGACGGGAGAATGCATTTCATTACCGGCAAACTTTAGCTCTTGCCTTTATTTTGTAACCCTTTAGTTTTAATCTGCCGAATCTTTCTCCTCTGGGGCAGGGCAGCAGTGACCTTGCATCCCCTCCAAAATACTTGGTTTAAAAAATGAGTTTTCCGGTATATCTGCCTCAGTTGTCTGTGACAGGGAACTGTCCATATGCACTGGAAAATACAAGTGGAGCTGCCTGATCAGGGATGGCCCTTAGTGTTCCTAACACCAAACTTCAGTGCACTCTTTTCAGTTGTGACTTGTAGCTTAAACTTAATTTGGCCGAGCTTCTCTTAAGTGTAGCCATGGGGAATGTTAGAAAAGTATTAGTGAATCGGAGAAGTTGTGACTCTTGTCTTTATTATGCCCGTGGTAGACTGAAGCCTGGGCTCAGCTCTGTGTATTACTTTGCTTGTTTCTATCAAGGTTTCCTGTGAGAGCAGGCATAGTGCAAGCATTGTTAGTTCTTGACCATACAGAGAATTTCCTATGCAGTACTAGGCCCGTGGGTAACAATAACAGTCTTAAAGCCACCCTTGTAAATAATTTGGAAGGGATTAAAATGTCATCAAATGTGTTATGGTAGCCACTGTGTTTGTGGGGCTTCAGAATAGTTCACCCTGGAGTCTGTGTAACTTGGAGGAGGCGAGAGAATGGAAAAATGGGAAAAACTTGCACTGGGAGACAGCAAGTAGCAATAATTCGCAGTTGCACGTTCCTAGCAGCGGCATTTACCTGCAGGGTATCGATCACGTTAGCATTCTGACTTTGTGCTACGGACTGTTTGGTTTTTTGCATAGCTGCGTCAGCTGAAAGTATCACACCACTCTTCTCTTTGATGATGGAGAAGGCAGGTTTTAACCATTGACCAAATTACTCCAGCTCTGCTAGCACATACTGCATCTCCAACAGTGCACAGGGCAAGACTTTTTTTCACATGAATAAGCTTTGTGATAGAAAAGGAAAAAGAACACTCTTAGCTTGTCACCTGAAGCCAAGGCAGGATTGTTGCTCTCAAGTCTTCTCCCATTTCCCAGATGACTGAATATGAGTCACTTCTTTGAGGGGTATGGAGTCTTCAGCAAAACAGAGATTCCATAGAAGAAGATTTTCCTGAATTCCAAATCCTCTCTAATTTCCTCTTGTTATGCTTCCTGTATATACAAAATGTGACAGCTCCCCATGGATGCGTTCCTGCTGTGTGGGTGTATTGAAGCAGGTGCTGTGTGGGAGGCACACCCTCTGCACGGCTCTGTCTGCCTTCCTCCATTCTTCCCTCTGTCGTGTGTCTGTGATTGGAAGCTGAACATTGGGAACAGACTGGAAGCACACCTCCAGGTGTGAACAAAATCCTCTCTTTAGACTGTGTACTGTTTGGGAAGCTGGGGAAAGCTTTCGGAGTCGCTGTTTTCAGATTTTTTTCCTGATTTTAATTTTTTCTCCAGTACTGCCTTCATAAAATGGCTTACTACTGATACAGTGAGTGACTTACTCCTTTCTTCTCCTACCCCGCCCCCCAGCAATCAAGAAAGGAAAATATGTAAGAAGTAAACTTCAGGTGTTTTCTTACAGATTTAACTGTTTAGCATTAGTGAGATGATATTAGTTCTGTAGTGCTGAGTGTCTTTTTATTTTTTTGGTAAGGTATTTGTCTTGGTGAAGGTTCTTGGCTTCTCTGTTTCCACGGATGATGCTGATTCTATTTAAAATTCATATACCTCCTTGGCTGCTCAGGTTTAGCAGATCAGACTGGGACTGGTGGTAGGCACAAGCTACAGGAGAACTTTTTTCTGAACAAAAGCCTAGCACTCAGAAGCACTTTGATTGCAGCTGTACCTAAAATAGCCAGCAGCACTTTCCTGAGTTCTCTAATCTCTAGGGAGTCTAAATTTTACAAGCTACCAGCTCAGAATTCTGCTCTTCTGACAGGCAGATGGGGAAAACTTTTCAGGGACTGAGAGCTCATATTCTGTCTGTTACCACATTAGGGAAGCAGTCTCTCAATAACTACTCTTTCTTTATGTTGCCGCTGAAAATTCCTGCTCTGCTTAGAGGTTCAGTTTGTGGTAAGGGGCTTCTAGTTATGAGCTTATGAATACAGAGGATCAGAGTACATTGACCTTACCTCTTGACAATGCAAAACTGATTTTCTTTTTTTTTTTTTTTTTTTTTAAAAAGAGGCAGCAATGTTTGTGGTGGTGTTTGTTTGTTGTGGGTTTTTGTTTGTTTGTTTGTTTTTCTTAACTGCAGGCATCTCTATACACCAGTCAAATAACTGAGCAGAGGAAGAGTGGGAAGATCTCATTTGGGCAACAGTTGAGTTTCTCAGTTCTTAATTTTGGTGCCCAGATACACTGGTGACTAGTAAGTGTAGGAACTAAATAACTGATGTTGTAATAAATATATCCATTTATGGCTACTAAAGAATTGAACCTGACAGCATTGATAGTGGCTCTGCTCTGTCCAACACCATGTAGGCTTGTGATTGGATATGAAGGCAGTTTTCCTCTTGGTTAAAGCCACCCCAGAAAATTTTGAGTTAAAAATGAACAGAACCCTTACCATGACCTCAAGGAAGGGCTCTCTTTGTGCTTATAGGATTACTCTGCTTGTATGCCATTTGTACCTCTGCTTATAGACTGAAATTATTATCACCGGACAAAGGCTGTTCTGAACAGATAGCTCAAAAAAAATTCACCAGGACTGAAGTACCCTGTGGTCTTCTCCATCCCCTGAGTGCCAGGTGCTTTGTTAGCACTCTGCTGAGCGATATGCTGACTTGCAGCTCCTCCTCTCAAGCTTAGTGCAGAATACAGAAGTGAAAGGATTTTATTTTTTTTTTTTNNTTCTTTGCTTTTTTTTTTTTTTTTTTTTTAATGCCTTCCTTCAGAACTAGTGCAGAGCTTTAATCCCAAAGAACAGAAGTCTCCCAGGGTGAGGCAGGAGTGCCCTAGGTGCACTAATCTGCTTACAGGAGGTGCTCA
The DNA here is from genome assembly GCA_013396935.1 of Baryphthengus martii. NCBI lineage: Eukaryota > Metazoa > Chordata > Aves > Coraciiformes > Momotidae > Baryphthengus > Baryphthengus martii. The sequence continues at coordinate 125,055 of VWZK01012980.1, read as the reverse complement.
CACTGTCCCAAGGTACATTCTGTTTGTCAGGGTCACTGCTGCTGACCAGCTTTTTTTATAGAGGACTCAGAGTTTCAGAAGTATATTTTTGTAGACAATGACTAAACTGTGAAACATTGAAATAAAGCATGTAAACAAAAACTTACAGCACTGTCCTCTGTACAGATGTTTTTCTCACTTCAGATCTCTCCTGACTCATTAGAAAAATGTTTGATTACTTCTTGGATATATTTTAATAAAGTTCTCCAAAGAACATGGCTGCTGTCTATGGAAGGGGTGGCCTTAGATACAATATTGAAGGGGAGGGGTGAAAACCTGTATGGACGAGTGTCTGCATCAGTTCTGCTTCTCAAATGAGGTAAGTTGGATCTTCCACACAGTCACTCCCTGCATCAGCCACTCTGGCAAATGTCTGGTTTTGGATTCGGGAGCACTGACTGTCCATCAAGGCTGTGAAGGTGGCAGACTGCCAAAGCCATTTTCAGTGGTTACAGGACAGCTTTGGATGTAGCCTGGTGGTTAGAAATTGAGGTAACTGACTTTGCAGTCTTTTAAGCGCAGTTCAGATATATATGGCTAAACCGTGGTAGCTGTCTTCACCCATTTACAGTAAAATAACATTTGAAATTAATACACAGAATTAGCCTGTGACACTAATTTTTCTAACGTCAAAGTTGGTGCAAGAGAATTAGCATAGAAAAGTGGTTAGGTATTTCATAAATTCAAGTTAGTTAATGTTTTCTGGCTTGTGCCCCCTATGTCAACCACTAATGAAGGTTAGGAAATGCCTTCCTGTGCTTGGTGGATTATATCACTATTTGTGTAGCTGGTGCTGTGTGCCTTTGGCATATCCAGTGCTATGCTCAGATGGGATATGGCAAATGCTGGCCTGCTTTATCGTGGCAATTTTGGTCTTGGAGCTGGTGGAATAGGAAGGGGACACAGGACCACTTGGAATCTTCCACGTGGTGGTACTACTTCTAATATGTAGCTGATCTTACTGCTTCAGTAAAGAAACTTAAGACATGGGGGCAAAGCCTAGTCTTCGAAGAATGTAGCACTGATCTTGGACTTACTATGGCAGTCACTTAGATGCAAGACATAATGGCTCTGCTGCCCTTCAGTGATGGCTTGTATAGGTATTGGCTCATGTACTTTTAAAAAAACTCCAAAAACATTAAAAAGGGGCAGTGGGGGAGTTAGAAAAGCCGGTGGTATGTAGTGAATCCAACCTCACAGATGCTGTACAGCAGAGGACAATAGAGCAGAGTTCTGATGTCACTGATTTTTTGTTCTTAAGTTCTATGTAGTTGTTCAAAATACCAAAGGCAGACCCCTGCTTTGGAAAAAAGTCTTTGGAACCATCTCTTGATTTAATAATCTGGTTTAGAATCTGTTCAGTATTTTGTCTGTGTGCCACATCAGGAATAAAATCACATCATAAAGAGCACAGCCAATGGGATGCACTGATGAAATAGGCTTCTGAGGGCAGATGTACTACAAACTGGTGTTGGGCTTCACCTCGCTTATTCCTCAGTACTGTAAATTGCATCCCTCTAACGAGAAAGTAACAAAAATGTCATGCACTTAAAACAGACTTGCCCAATCATTTTGAATGAATGAAAGTGAAAGCAAGCAACCTGCCTTTGCTGCTGCTAATTAGTGTCGAAAGCGCCTCTCCCAGAGTGAGGAAACCACGTGCACAAGGAGAGAACAACTTCTGTGCAGAAGAATATCCTTGTTCTGGTACGGACCACAGCGTCTGCTCCTCATTTCGGTTTCTATCGGTGCCACTGTGCCTTTACCGCGCCAGCAGGAGATGCTGCGTGTCCTCTCTCCAGAAGCGAAGGACGGGGCAATTTTACGGTTGGAGTATGTGGGGGAAATGAGCAGGTTGAGGACACGGCACTATTCTGCATTAGAACTGCTCAAATGTATCAGCTAATCATGACAGCCACATCCCAGTAGTGTAATGATTTTGAAGCTTAATCACCTCCTAAATAAATGCCTTTCCAGAGTCTGGCTTGGTGGAAAGCCAAGTGCCTCGACTGGGAGCTTGGCCGTCGCTGGCACCTGCCCGAACACCCACACCCGTTGCTCGGATCTCGCCTCTCAAGCTGTTTCTGTCCTGGGGTTCCTGTGGGTTTACCTCGAAATTTAGGTAAAAACGACTGAATTTGCGGTAATTTTAGATTTTGAACTTGGCTTTCCGGAGACGCCCTGCCGCGGGAAGACGCCCGCTCCGGCTCCTCCCTACCGACAAGCTCTCCTGCTCCGCCCGGGGCCCGTCGCTCTCGGCTCGAGGCCGCCGGGCCTTGCCCCGAGCCAGCCACTGCGGACGCCGAGGGCTTCGACCC
>VWZK01012980.1:107527-122539 GCA_013396935.1 Baryphthengus martii | reverse complement strand
TGGCGGGGCGGCCCTGCCCGCTGCGGAGGCTTGGGTCTGGTCGAGGCGGAGAGGGTCCAGCAGCCTCGGGTGCGGTGCTTTGAAGTGACAGACGTGTGAGAGAAACGTGGCGAGGACGCTTCTGCTTTCTGATGCGGATAAGTCTGTGTAACTTCTATGTAGCGTCGTTTGTTTTGTTGTGGTGTGTTGTTTTTTTTTTTGGAGAACATCTTAAGTGTTCTTGATCAGCCTAAATGATGCCCCTTGTTTGAAAGCATGATTTTGAGTGGGGATTATCGATTTTATTCTGTCTTAGAGTTTGTTTTCAGCTGTAGGGACTTGTGCTTGGTGTAATGTGTTTAAGCACTCCAGCACTTATTTGATTCATTTCTGGTATAGCTCAGTGGGAAACTTGAGTGGAGATTTTGGAAAGAGCTCTTAAAATATATCTGTGCTGTTTCTCTTTGCATGTGTCAGTTCTGCAAGTATTTTCTGTAGATGATGGCGTGTTTCTGAGAACTGTGGCTGTTAAGATGGCCCATGATAGGGGGGTGAGATTCTGTGTTTATGGAGTTTTGCTATGATTAACTTTTAAAAGATATGTTGTTGTTATGATAAGTTGTTCGGGGTTATTTGCGCAGTTTCAACTTTGAGAAGTTTCCCTGACTTCCTGCGTTGTGGCTGCTTTCTTTGGCCTTGTTTTAGAAGTGCCCTGAGGGCTATCAGTAGGAAGGAGTGTGCTGGTTTTAGCTTTGCAAGCCTAGGTGGCCTGGCACCCTGTGTCTGCAGTGATGTGCTCTAGCTGCTCCCTGACTTGTTTGAGGAGGGAAAAAAAAATCTTGTGTAAAGAGGATATTCAAAACGAAAAGAGTACAAGTGTTTGAGTGTTTGAAACCTGAAAATGTATTGGGGCTAACTAAGACCTGGTCTGGAGAGCTGCTCTTCTGGAAGACTGCATTTGACGTGTGTATCATCAGGACTCTTGCACTGTGGAGTCATCCATCCCAAATATGAGTATGATGTAATGAATTTTTGGTGTGCCTGATCTTATTACTATTTTGGTGGAAGGACTGGTGGAGTGTTATCTTTTATTTATTTATTTTTAATCTGTCCAATAAAAGGTGGTTACTTGTTTCCTGATTAGTCATTACTGCCCAACCATGTGACACCTGTTAGACTACCCTAGCAAAGTAAAAATCAACTTCTGTGCTTGATAGCATGGGAAGAATAGGATTTTTTTGCTTCATTTAGCACTGCCATTCTCAACTCTGTTCCTCTCATCAATAACCTTCCACTTAGCAGAGTTTCAGTGATGCAGCTGTCTCTGAACATTGTATTCTCCAAATCTGCACAAGAACTCTTAAACATGAGCTGTGTAAAATACTCGAGGCGGATTTTTCAGAGTTCTGTAATGCGGATTACTTCGTGGTGTCGTGGAACCTTCCGCTCATAGTGAGCTCTGCTTTGACAATAATAACAATATGCTATCACAAAAATAAGTCTTTTTTAAGCCAGAACAAGTGACAAGTTGGCACCAAGCAGTCAACCACAATTTAGGAAGCACTCATCTGAGATAGAGAGTAATGTGGACTAGGTCTGAAAAAGACTAGAAAAAGATTAACCTATTCTACTCTTTGCGTTACTTAAGCCTGTACTTTCTCATGCTGTCCTGTCAGGATGGTTTCACTCACTAGCCTGTAGTCTGATTTGGGGCTTTTAGAAATCCAAAATTGCAGTTGAATATCTGTACCTTTCCAAGGTGGAAAACTCAGGAATAGAAAAGAAGTATAGAACTTAAAAGTGAAAGTGAAAGCAGCTGAAATAGCTGTTTGCTTTGGTTTTTTTTACTATTGGAATTTTAGGAAATTACTACTTATTCTGTTGGGGTAAAGCCTCCGAAAAGGTTTTGCTTTTTTTTCCCCCTGTATAAATTTGGTTATAAAGAGTAGCTCTTAAATATTCTTACTTTGATAAAATGTGGAATAATCCAATTATGGTTAGTCCATTAAGAATATATATTTATGTAATGATCAGTCCTAGTTGTGCCATTTTCGGAGCACCTGGAAGAAATCCTGAGAAAAATCTGTGCTGCTGTTAGGAAAAAGCTTTGCCTCTTCTGACTAGAGAGAGATCTTACCTTTTTTCTCAAAATGTCTAATAGGACAGAATCATAAAAGACCTACCAAGCTTTTGCCCCAGTATTGTAAAAGGACGTGTTACATGTTAATGGCAAAGCAGCACAGCTCATAGTCAGGACAGTACTGCTTTTGCCTGTGTGGGAAACAAAAGCTTGCGAGATGCCTATTTCAGTGCATAGGTGAGCTATATAAATGCCGCAGGCACGTCAGGACCCAGGACACAAGCTGTTTTCAGTAGGATTACTTTGAAATAATCCACGTATGCTTGTTATGGTAAACGGTAGAGAAAGGGTTAGTTGTTCCCCCTCCTCCCACCCCCTCTTTATGGATAAAGTTGTGTCTCACAAGTCTTTTAGGTCTGAGTTTGTATCAATTTCCTACAGTAATCTGCACATATAATTGAATGGATTCTGAAGACATTTTCACTTATATGTGATAGGTAGATTATGCAGCTTAACAAAAACAGGTAATATTCTAAAGTATATGCTTCATAAGGTTGCGTAAAGCTGATATTTAGAAATTGTCTGAAATGTGGAATAAGCTTAATTTACTTTGCAAGTATCAGAACTGTTTCAGTTAACCATAAATGTCAGGGTATTTCAATTAGTTTTTCTAACTAGGTCACACTGGAAAAGAATATCGTCCTGTCTGGAGGCCGTGCAGTAGATGAGGGATGCTGTAACCTTACAAAACTGGGTTTAGATTTGCGTGCTCTCAATTATTTTTTAGATGCTACTTGAAAGTCATCTTGACAGTAGAGAAGAGTATGGGGAAATGTGCCTATACTGTCTGTTTGAGATGGGGCATGTGGAGGGTCTGGCCAGCTCTGCATTCGTGTCTGCTGCAGAATTTCAGTTCGCTCTGATTGGGACTGAATGGGAAGTCTGGAGAGGTTTTCAGCTGCAATAGATCTGGAAAGAGGAGTTTTCAGACAGGATATTGAAACTTGGACTCTGTGGAAGTGGTGGGAAAGTTCAGAACAAGCTGAGGTTATATGAGTCTGGGATGTCCAAATTGCCTTCTGTGCCGCTGTACTCGTCTTCATTTCCTTCTGTCCTGCAGAGATGATCGTGTTCCCAGATTGATCTTCCATCAGTGAGACGCTTGCGTGCGCTTGCCTATTCAGAGAGTGTACGAGGGGAGTGGAGCACAGAAACTGGTCTAGGCTTTGTCTTGCTCCCCAGGTCATGTCTCCCGTTGCTACTGTTGGAGGCAGAATACTGGGCTGGGTGATGTTGACAGGACCAGTAGGCATGTCTTTAAAATACCTTTCTTGTTGTTGAATACAGTTCTTTGAATGATGGTTAACTGCAGAAGTAGTGGATGTATGTTTTCTTCACTTCTTCTCTGGTACATTACTGGTGGCTTAAGCACTTAGTGGTGTGAATGCATATTGTGCCACAATTTTGTGGTTTGTTTTTTTTTTTTTTTTTCTGATAGGCTTTCTGTCTTTCCATGTGTGAAAGATAGACATGCACACTGAAAACTTTGCATTTGCACAGTGAGCAAAGTTTTCTGTGACTCCACCCATTACTTTTCTCAGGGCTCAATAGGGTTACGTTGGATTCTATGGCCATTTATGCTACTGAAATGCAAGGAGGAGGGATGATAGGAGGGGGATGGAATACCTCTGCAGCTGCAGTTTATGTAGATATAAGTTTATCTGCTTTATTTAAAAAAAAAAAAAAGTCTCGGCTTCTTTTGCAGTGTAACTGCAGTAGAGGAAGCTCAGTGTGACGTGCAAAATTTTTGGCAGATCTTGGCAGATCTGGAGTGGTTATCAATACATCAATGAGGAGTGGGGTGTAGACTCAGGCTCATGAGCCTTCCCATCCTTGTGCCATCTCTGGTGTCCCTGTGTTGTGCTCACCATGTAGTGAAGGGCAGGACAGATGGTGGCAGTGGGAGGAGCTGGTAGGACTGATCTGGTAACTGGTGTTACCAGGGCTGTTGGTGGCACTGGGAGGTGAAGGACTGTTCCTCCAAAATACAAGTTATGGAGAAGGAATAACAAAATGTGTGTGGAAGTGTACGAGGGAGGCTTATTAGCCCGCACACATCTGATTAGACACTTCACAGAGTTGTCCTTACACAACACTGATTCCCTGTCCTCAGGGTACCTTCTCACCCCACTGTTTTCCTTGTTTCTGTTAGACAGAAACTTGGAGCATCTTGTTTTTTTTTCTCTCCCCTTTTCCTTGTTTGCGGATACTTGTTCTAGTTTCTTGACAACTGGTAGCAATTACTGCACCCATGCAGGAGTTTCAGTTGAACTCCTTTGTTCCTGGGGATTTTGGAAATGCCCACTTTGAATGTCCAGGGTGCCTACATGGTATTTATGCAGTATTTGTGATGTTTTAGAAGGTGTCACACCATTGAGCATGTGCTGTGCAGTAATTTCAATACATTTTAAAAAACCTATTGGACTTGCACAAAATAAATACATTTTGAGAAGTCTAGGTAGAAATATGGGAGCTCTGGGTTGGGAAGGTAAGCTTCTAAGACAGAAATGCTGCCTCTAATGCAGCAATCTGAGTATTTTACATTTGTGTCGATGAGAGAACAGCTGTATTGGACAGTCGTGCCCTGGTCAGATATGGATGTCCCTGTGCAGCTATGCAAGGAGTCAAAATTGTTAGGCTCTCCACTAATAGCCTGCCAGGCAGGAATTTTCTGAAATGACACTTGTCTGTAAGATCACCCACAGCATGCCTGCTCTGTATTTGCATGCGTGAAGAGCTATAAAATAAGGTTTTGCTCATCTGAGAGTGGATGCTCTGCAGAGCTCACTGACATGTAAATATTGAATTGACTTTGGAGGGTGAGTCTCTTCCTCCTCCTGTATGGTGTTTGCAGCAGAATCAAAGATTTCAGATTTCCTCGTTCGGACTTGGCGAACCATGGTTATTTGACTTTGGAAAAATTGCTGCTCAAATAGACTTACCACTTAAAATGCGTATTCAAGGAATCTCTTGCTAGAGATAATCCATCCTCTTTATATTTAGTGGTAATTGCATCTACAAGTTTTATTTATGCTGGTATAAGTGATATGAAAAATTATTGTGTTCTTGTATGTTAACTTAATGGCAATATTCAGATCCAGCTTTTACAAGTGAAAGTTGCGAAGTTACCCTGTGCTGGCAAAGTCTGTCTGCAGGAAGCTGCTTCTTAGTGTTTGCGTTTGTGGGTCAAACTGTTTGCCTTTGAAGAAGTGGGATGTTCGAGTTACAGACAGAAGAGTTTCAGAGATTTAATCAAAATTATTTGTTTTGATGTTTTTGAATTTTGTTTTGTATTGCTGAAGTGTAATAGTGGAAACAAGGGAAAAACACTAGAAAGATAAAATACTCTTTGGCAAGACCTTAAAGTTTATGGTTTTTTCCCCCCATCATATGTCAAAACATAGCATATTTTTCCTTTGACAGTGTAGCTTCTTGGGTGGACAGTGTTGACATGGTATGTACAGGGCTAGCTTTTTACCAAATAAAATGCCATAAGCTGAGAACGTAGAAACCATACGTTTTTACGATCTGTTTGGTGACTATATAGTCATGTCATTTAGCTGCATTTCTAGTTATGGCTACAGAAAGCAGTAGACTCAGTAAGAGCTGTGCAGATAGAGGAAAATACAGCAAGTTGAATTCTAGTACATATTTCCATGGTTTAGGTCCATCTCTTCACACGTTTGTTGGTGTGCGGGCAGTTGTGTATGTCACACTTCGAATAACCGACAGACTGAATCAAATCACGCGTTGATAACGAGGGTAGTTCAGCCCCGACTGAGAAGGATTCTGAACTACTGGTTGGCAGCTGTGAGTCCATTTGTCATAAAAATGGTTGTGGAAATCAGGTTTCTGTAATATCCATACTAAGATGCGGTCTCAATTCTCAGCGGAGGTATCAGTGGCGATGGTGGAAGTTTGAAAGGTTTGGTTGGTTTGCTACACTTCTAGATGTGACTGCAGGGCACTGCCTGATGTAAGAACTCTGGTGGAACAGCAGCAGCTGCAGTCTTTTTTCTGTCGCGTTTCAAATGGAAGGCGGTATTTTGCAGGAGGTGAAAACAGATGGACTTGTAGACATGGAGCAACTTCTGCTTGAAATGCAGGTGATAATGACAAAGGTGCTTGGGGTTTTTGTCTTGAATTACTACTGTGTTGCATCTCTCTGCTTTAATGGCAGTCCATTTCATAAACATTTTGTAGGAAAAAGGTCGGCCAGTGTTTATAACTAAGCAAGAAATCTCTGCTTCAAGAATTGCCTTTTGTAGTTTTAACTTCTTAAGGTGCAAGTCACTGATTTTTATTTCTCTGTAGAAAAGCAATCTTCTGCAGGTAGTGTCTATGTCCCTATTCCTTGGGCAAACTCAGTGTGCTGATGTTGTGGTTGATCTGTGCTTCAGTGAATTCCTTGGTTATTAGACTGACCATTCTTTTTTTTTTCCTTCAAGATCTGTCTTATGATTGTTCGCATTTCTAGGGTCTTTGCACATGTTTTGACTTCTCCCTGTTGCCACCATGTGCTTGAGGTTTTTGCAGAGCTCCCGCTTTTTAAACCAACTTCAAGGATGATGGTGGCTTCAAAAATATTTCTGTATAGCCACGTGGTGTTCTTATAGAAATGTTTGTAGAAATGTCTTTCCATGAAGACTTAGCCAGTGTAATGAAAGTTTATGTATCATGTTTGTGTTTGGTTGTTGAATAGCTTTTCAATGTAGCCGTAAAATACTGTTGCTTGTACAGTAGCTTCTCTCAGTAGAGTGCTCTCTGAGTATTAATGCTTCTGGTTTCAACTGCTGATTACAGAACCAAAACAATATTAAATTTTACCTCCCTGTAGTAATTTCCTGAGGTCACTGTGCTTGTGGCTCCAGTTGTGCAGTGCTTCATCTTTCCTTGTGAAGCCACTGGTGTTGACATCTAATAATTTGTGCTACCTGCTTTTGATTAGGCACTCTAATTCAAGGCATCCAGCTCTTAAATGTGACCTCTGTAGTTTCTAAGTAGGTTTTATTTTGAAATTGTACTTATTGCAAGCTTATCTGTAGTTGGAAGAAATTGTGCTACTACTGTCTTGTTATCATTGATTAACCGGTCACACTCTTCTGATGTAGTGCAGCCTGGTAGTGACTGCCTTGTTGCCAGTACTCACTGTTGGGAGTGATGCTCTGTTTGCAAAACACAAAGATAGATGTGGAGTTTTATCTTGTGTAGTAAAGTTTTATTTGCAGTTTTTGCATGCTTAGCAAACCTTTTGTCACCTTTCTGAATTTCCTGCAAAAAACATAGTTTTGCTGATGTGCACCTTGTTCATTTTGACATTAACAACTGTATGAGTTTTGTTTGTTAGAGTTGCTGAGAGTGCTAAATGACATTGAGGTGGGTGATTCTGGAGAGAGACGGACAGTTTCTTAGACATTCTTCTAAAGAGTAGCATAACTTTCTACTTAAGAATAGCTTTAGTTTCTTCTTCTCAGGTTGTTGAGAATGTGGCATTATGCTTCGGGTTAAGGCTTTTCTTTGAGATTTTCTCTTAAATATAGTCAGGTGGTCTATCATATAATAACCTAAAAAGAAGCTTTTACTCATCCAATTTAATCAATAAAACTCATCAAAAATGAGATGTGCTACTACTTTATCACTAATGCTTTTTTCAAGGAAGTTGCCAAACTGGGAAAACAAAGGCAAAAGAGCGAGGCAAACCAGAATTAGCAGTTAGAATAGCAAACTTTCAGAGGCTGTGATTGTAAGAACTCCAAAACCTCTTCACATTCTTCTCTGGTCTGCATAAGGTGCCATTCGACTTGAGACCAGGAACGTGTCAGAAGTTGTTTAATACTTTTTATGCCAGCTTTATCTATGACATTGTTAATTATATTGCAACAATTCTACTCCCCCAATACTTGCCATTTTAAAACCAATAATTTTCATCCTGCTGTTACCATTCCGCTTAGACTTTTGTAAATTCCTGACTTTTTCATTTTCAGTGCAGTGCTATTTAATGCTTTGAACGCTCAAGTTCTTTATGTCATATGTAAGCTATGTAGTTAAAACTTCCGTTCAATTCTAGCTCCTTCTGTTTATTGTCTTTTTTTTTTTTTTTTTTTTCAGCATCCTTCCCCAGCCCTCACCTGAAACTTGGCAAACCACTGATACTGTCCTAATAGATTAGTAGTTATCAGGTTCTTTCTTCCTTATTTTTAAATACAAGATTTGTGTTTGCCAATTACATGGGTTTTAAATGATTTAAAAGCTCTGGATATCCAGCCTGCAATTTAAGGTGTTGCTCTTGCTTCAGAGTTCTGAACTGGAGATCCTCATCCTTTTCTTGCTGATAAATGGGTTGCAAAACACTAGGGTTTAGGAAAGTCGGCTTGGATTTCTAGGTTATTTGTTTTGTGAAAAAGATGATGCTGTCCTCTCTACAGCTCAATTAGCTGCAGAAAGAAACAGTTGACAAAACAGATTGTCTTGCTATGATTTCACTGAAGCCAGTTTTTATGATACTTTGATGGGTGTGCACGCGGACATCAGCTAAAGATGCATTTTAGAAGAAAGCAGTGAAAAGCGGTGTTGAACAAAAATATGTATGTGTTTCCAAAAGTTTATCCTCTGAAACTCACACTTTCCACTATCTGAAGGATTTTGATTTACTGATAGCAGAGAAAATTCAGAACTGCTAATTCTAGTGTTAATTAAGGGGAAAATGTCACTTTTTAAGGATAGGCCTGGGGAGTGATGAATGAGTTCTTAGTGTACAGGAGGGGCTGGTGCTGCTTCAAAAGGCAGTCTGTCTGGCTGTGCAGCAAGGGTGTCTCTGATGGCAGGAAGTTTGTGTAGGAATGCAAACATTTTCTGAAATAAAGTTCCTCTTCAAAATCGAAGCATAGTGATTAACATTTTTGGCTCTGCCTGGTGTAAGATACACTACAGTTACTGGATTCATTTCAGAGTGCAAGGGATATTAGGGCTGGCCTAAGATACAGCTTGCGCAGAGTGGTGCTGTGTCCAGTGGGCATGGCCTTGCAGCTTCTGGCTCTGTCGATTTGATAGGCTCATGTTGGCCGTGCAGCCACAGGGCTTTGAGGTTACTGTTTAGATCCCAGATTTGACTTGGATAGCACTTGTTATCCAAGAGAGATATCTGGCACAGTCATTTTCTTGTTTGGCATAAACTAAAACTGTCCATTGGCTCATAGCTGGAAGTGTTCAGCTGCTTGACAGTAGCTGTGTCTTATGAGATAAAGTGAAAAAAAGCAGTGCGGTGTGTAGGAGAGAAAGTAGTCCAGTACTTTATGTTCCTGCTTGGTCTCAAGAAAAACTTGTCAATGAAGACTCCAGTGGAAGAGTTTGTTCTGACGTTATTATGAAGTTGATATAGTAGATAGCTACTATTAAAAAAAACAAAATAAAAATTGTCCTTCCTATCTCTTGTACATGATACTTCATTGGACCCTTAAGAAAACAGCATGGAGGAGGTTGCAGGAAATTAACAATGTCTTATGTGCTCAGTTTCTAAGCCACGTCTTCCCTTAAATGGACGCACCATGGGGTCAGCTGAGTTGCTTGTTCAAAGGCAAACAATGGGGCTGTGCAGTGACAGTGGTGAGGCAATGGCCTGGTGCTTTCAGGAACAGCAAGCTTCTCAAGTGTGATTTGATCTTCATCTAAGCTGATCTAAGGGGGATTTACCCATCTAACTTTCTAAAACACGTTTACAACATAAACTGACTACAAAGAACCTCCAGCATTTTCTCAAAGTGCTGTTTAGAAAGTCATATCTTAAAGATACTTTGCATATAGAGTTAAAAATGCGCCTATGTGTTGCGTGCTGTGTTTCAGGAGAATAAAACGCTATACTGCTTGAAGAATTTTTAAATTTTAGACAGTTATTTTGCTGTAACTAATGATCTGGTTGGATGGTGGCCGGATCTCAGAGAGAAGCGGGCAGAAGGATTGAGACCACCCTCAATCTGCCTTTTGCATTTGGACTGTATTAAGTGGAGTCTGTGGAGTTCCAGGCGCAATGTAAATCTGCTTGTACTTCACATTGTCTTGTAAACAAAATTGCACATCAGTTTTGAGTGGTGTCTTGTTACAAGGATGAGGCAGCAGGGATTGAGGCCAAACTGGGTGACTGTCACAGCTGTGAGGGAGGGACAGTCTCTGTGTGACAGAGGCACTGACAGGGCTGGTGGATGCTGCAGGGCTCTGCATTCTGCATGGTTTTGTTACGATGACCTCGGCAGTTGCAGTGTGCTCTAAAAGAGCTGTGGACTGAAGCTGATACAGAGCCGGGTAGGTCCTTTCCGAAGAGGAGGCTGCTTCCCTGACATTTTGTGACTTGTGTGTAGTTTCCAGCTCTCGTTTTCAGCTGTGATATTCTCATTACTTGACATTTTCCTCCGTATGTGTGGCCAGTGTTAGGGTCAATAGTGATGCTTGAGCTGGAAATGGTATAATACCGAAATAAGCGGGATACTGACAGAGCACTGTGGTAGATTCTGGTTAGACACTTTGTCGTTCTTTCCTACCTATTTAGCTCATCTAAATATATAAATTTTTGAGCCATGTGAAGAGATACTGGAAGACTAGTATTTTCAGAAATTATTTTCTCTACTATTTTTGCTGAAATATGTTTTGTAGCATTGCATTGTGTTGTTTTTGTTGGTTTGGTTTTGTTTATTTGTCCATCTGATTTTTTTCTTTAAAATAACTTATTAAACCAAGTCCTGTCTGGAGCTGTCTGGAGTTTTAGGATAATTGCAGAATTTAACTATGGTGTTCGTGTTTTGTGATTGTTTCTGACTCCTCCTGTAATCCTGCTATTTACTAATCTTGAAATATTTCTTTTCCGCCTTTGTTAAACTAAAGTGAAAAAAGAAAGAGAGGGGGACACCACACACCCCTTATCATCACTGTAGCATCAAATGAACACAGTAAACAAACTCGTGTTTTTCAGATACTGCTATACTTGGATACTTTAAGATCTGAATTTTACTGTAGAGTTTCCCATATATATTACTGTAGTGTGAGACCACTGTTCAGATGTAATAATCATAACGCTACCCAGGAGACATTTAAATTTTAGGAAGCTATTCTGATTCAGTAGCTGTTTGAAACAACTGGGCAACTAGTTATTTCTGTATTCATCCCCACAACTTGCTTGTATGAAGAGCGTTCCAGAAAGGTGCCCAATGCTGATTTCATTCTCCATGCCATATTGTGTTCTGTCATGTTTTACTCCATGTAAGTGATTACCTGTGAATAATAATGACATGTCTGTTGAACCACACACACACACAATGCAGCTTTCTTACTGTAGTATTTCTAGTTGAATCTTAATCCCAATATTATCTCATCTCTATATTGAACAGATCAAACAGGATTATTACTTATACTCTTTTTGGCAGGCCTTTCATGAACAACATATTATTAATTCCCTTTTCAATCTTCTTTTTTCTTGATAAAGCAATGTAATTTGACTGCTCTGAAGTTTGCATTTTCTAGACTGTTGATCATTCTTGTTTGCTTTCTTCTGCTGTCTCCTGCTGTTCTGACTCAAACTGATCATGAGTATTTTAGCAGAGAACTTAGTGAGGTTGAGCAGAGACACGCTCCCTCCAGGTGTATTGTGCACTGTACACCTCTTTACATGCGCTTCTGTCCTGTGAAACTGCGTGAGATAGCTGAATGTATTGCCACCTTGTGATCCGTAACGTGCTCACTCCTTTTCTATTTTTTTTTTTCCTATAAAACCAATACTTGTCCTGTCGCTGGTAGTTTCTGCCTTTGTTTAGCACCTTAGCCTTATTTTTGTGATTGTGTTGTGCTCCGATCTGAGGCGGTTTCTCAACATAACTTTGAATTCTGTCTTCCAAGTGTTCTTGCAGAGCTTTCCAACAGGCGATCTGAGTTTTGCAATCCAGGTGTCAGTTACAGCATTCAATGGCTGTTCTCAGACACTTTCATTTTTGTAACTAGGAAAGATTCCTCTCAAGACCTTCAGTCAAGTGCTTCCATTTTATTAGAGAATAGTCGATTTTTTTGTACTCGACATATAGACTGTCTTTTCCTGGTGTGAAGTGTTGCACAAAAGTGTTCCAAAGCCTATATTCAAGGCATGAACTACTTGGAAGACTTGATAGTCTTCTTTTCAAGCAGAGAATGACAGGGCCTTAAAGTATCTAATCTGTATCTGTTCGTGGACGTTTTAATGTAATTTTTTATATGGGAAAGTCACTGCTCTTTCCTTCTAGATATGGATTAGCAAAGCCTTTTCACATTTTTTTTGGAAAGCTTCAGTAGTAAAGTGAGGCAAAAATATTTGTTTTGTATGCAACTGAAGATGATAAAAACTATATTTCAAACCAAAGCTGTTCATTTTAAAAAGTGAAGTGCTCACATCTGCTGAATAATTCAGATGTATCGCTTCTCAGGATCCGATGCTTCATTCTGACTAGACATCCAACATCTTATAACGAGGAAGTAGGCTACTAATTTTTGAATGACAGTGCTAAAAAATGTATTTTGTGATGCCATCAGCCTACCAGAAAAAGTGAGGTAGGACTCTACTGTCATCCTTGTTGTTTCCTTCGGAAATTTTTTAATAGGCTACCAGTTTTATCGTTGATAATGTGTTTCTGGCTCATCAGTGCATCAAAACTAAGTACCATTGGATCAAATATGAAAGTCTGTTGAAATTAACCTGCAGTACTCCTTTCAGTTTTTGAGATACATTAAGTTAATGCTTTTTATGTGTTTAACTTACACTCCTGTGTGTACTTAGTAGAAGAAAAAAAAAAAAAGATTTGATTTTTCAACAAAATAATAATTTTATCAAACTGTATTTTTATAGTTTTGTTTTCATTTTCATTCTGTCCTCTCTATTTTGGCCAGAACTGCACTGAGGCTAGTAATCAGATTAATTCCTTGTCTTTTTTTATAACTGGCTCCTTAACTGTTGAAAGAAAGTTGGTGGTGTTCTGCTTGTCTAAACTTTGTCTAAAGTCTATGATGGCAGGTATTTTGTTAAGATCCTGCAAAAATATAAAATTAGCTGGAACCCATTGATTCAGAAATATGTTGATCTTTACTAGAAATTGTTAAGTACTGTTGTAGATTACTGTGGAGTTAAGTGTTGACTCACGTGATACCAATGCTTACCTTCAATGCAAAACAAACACGATAAATATCTGTGACCATTTATTAACAGCACACTACCCCATAAATGTAGTGGCTTTTGTGGAGTTATGATTTCCTCTAGCTTCTGCTGGTTTAATACTATTTCTGCCCTATGTTCTGTTAAAAGCATTTTCAAGTGTTTTGCTTAATTATCATTCTATTACAAGCACAGGAAAGTGACAAGAAAATATAAAAACTATGTATATTTTCTAATTTTAGTAATATATTAGTGTCTTCACTAAATACATAGCGTCATAATCAGTATCAGCCTTTAAGTATAATTGTTTTGTCTGATAACTGTGATTTCTTGGTTATGTGATGAAATCTACCTTTTTTTTTTTTTGTCTGGCTCAATACAAATTATTTCAGAGGAGGATTTTTCTTCTTAGGTTTTGTTGTGTTTTTTTCTAATTTTTCTGACTTTGAGAATCAGCTGCAGCGAAACGCTTAGTGTGTGCGCATATATATATTCTAGATAGGATTTTTTGCCTTTGCTTGTAAGAAATAGTTTGAAGCATGACTACTGGATTGGAAGTTAAAAGTTTTGTAGGTGTTGGTGTGTACATCATCTTTGTCTCACATACTTTGCATTAGAAAACTATTAGAAAACTGTTGTAGTTTTAAATTTTTTAATCTTGTTTGATGATGATACTAATTGCATGAGATCTCAGGTGTCTCACAAGTTGAAATCTCAGTATCTACCTTCCCTTCTTTCTTCTCCCACATGCCGACAATGTAGTTCTTTCTACATCATGAGTAAGAGGTCAGGGACCAACTTGTTACCCAGTTTTACTTGGTACCCTTCAACAAATTCCTACCAGTGCCTCCTTTCTGGGTATAAGTACTATTATTCCGATTTACAGATGGGGAAACAGCCAGTGAGATTAAATGGCTTGATCAAGGTCATGCAGGAAGCCTCTGATGAAGCAGGGAATTGAACCTGGGTCTCTGGCTGCTCTAGCGACTGATGGACCATCCTTCCTTTCCAAACTAGGTAAAATTTAAGACCATTTTAAGGGATATTTTTGAACTTGGATTTTTTTTGCCATCTTCTGCTTCTATAATATATAAAACCCTAAAATGTAAATATTTTGGTTTTTATAGATGGCATCTATATTAGACCCTTGTGCAAATTCTAATGCAGTATGCTGGAGCATTTTTTCTATTATAAATCACGTCTAGAGCCTGTGCGTCACCTGATGGAGAAGGCTAGCACATCTGTCTTATCTGCACTATGGTCTTTCTATTGCTGCTTTTATAATGGAGCTAATAATTGAAAAACTGTAGGGGAAATTGCATTTGAATCAAACTATAGTTCTCTAATAGTGTATTAAGGCCTGAATGCTATGATAGTAACTAGACAAAAATATTTCTTTGGGTGAAAAAAAGGCTTCAGGCTGTCTTTTGCTCTGCTTTATTTGATATACAAAGCTCTGCTTTTAGTGTCACTTTTTATTGGGAGAGGCAAAAAAAAAAAGGAGGGAAAGGGAAGAATTACAGGTGCATATCCACCCTCTGTTTTTTGTATTGGAAAAACACCTGGGTTTGTAGATTACAAACAAAACCAAACCAACAACAATCAAACCACTAAAACATAAAAATATTTATGGTTTGCAATTAGATACTGCTTAGGGAAGGCGTTTTTCTCTGGTGCATAGCTTGGGAAATCCTGCAGGTACATTTTTGTCTAAGCAGCCTTTTTTTTTTTTTTT
>VWZK01012980.1:58899-107509 GCA_013396935.1 Baryphthengus martii | reverse complement strand
TTTTTTTTTTTTTGTTGTGATACAGACATACCCACACTAACTGCATATCTAGTTGCCATCATCAATAGCACTGTTTAAAAGCATTGGTGTTACCAAAGCACCATTGCTGTTCTTACCAGTGGCCTGTCTAAACCGATTGTGAGCAGAGCTAGAAGGGTGAGCAGAAGATGTCAGTTAATGTGACTTTGAATTGTAGGGCCATTGATACATTTGAGAGGTTATTTTTTCTGATGTAGCCAGGGCTCTAGCATACAGGGATTTCCCTCTTGACTAAAAACTACACAATTTTCAAATTAAGATGTGAAAACCCCCGGGAAATTCTGTTATAATGCAGCCACTTTGTTTAAGGCTTCTGGAGTTTTCAGCAAGAGTAGAATATTTCTGTTTACCACTTTAAATATCAAGACAAAATACGTTTATTCATGCTTAAGTCTCTCCATTCCTTGCTTTAGGCATCTCTTTAAGGATTCCCTTAGTGTTTTCCTCATAGGATCTCAGCATATTGCGCACTAGTTCATGAATACGCTGTTTTCTGTATTACTACAAAGTGGTATGTGCACAAACACTTGGTGTGCTGTGCAAGTCAGCTTCTGCTTCTTGCGAGCCCAGTACACAAAGAGATTTATATTGCAGGACTAGAAACAAAAACTGAAAACATAGCTGTTTATATTGAGACTTCATCCTTTTTGTTGCTGTGTGATCTGTTGGAAACTACTAACAATGCTGACAATACCATGTGTGGTGTTGCATGAATCTGGAACAGCCACCCTGCATATCCGTGTGTAGGAAAATACTCTGATGGGCATTGACTTAGAATTAGTAGCACCCTTTTTAAAGGTTGTGAGCCAAAGTTTGGCAAGACTCCATTGCTTATGTTGATTATATGAAGATGGAAGAAAACTGAATATTGAATATAAAGCATGTAAAACAAACTTGCCATGAGTTCTCCTTTGCAGGAGAAAGAGAAGATCTTAGTATGATAATGTTGTCAGTCCTTTCTCTCCTTTTGACCCAGTTTGTGGGTTTGGGGTTTCAGAAAGGAAAACTATAAGGTTTGTTTTCTGGTGGAATAGAATATTTCGATTAGAAGGGACCTACAAGGATCACTTAGTCCAACTGCCTGTTTCAGAGCTGACCAAAAGCTGAAGCATATTAAGGGCATTGTCCAGTTTTCTCTTAAATACTGACAGACTTGGGGCATTGGCCACCTCTCTAGAAAGCCTGTTCCAGTGTTTGACCACGCTCTTGATAAAGAAATGCTTCCTCATGTTAAGTCTGAACCTCCCCTCGTGCAGCTTTGAGCCATTCCCAGGCATCCTATTGCTGGATCCCAGGGAGAAGAGCTCAGCACCTCCCTCTCCACATGCCCTCTTCAGGAAGCTACAGAGAGCAATGAGATCGCTGCTCAGACTTTTATTCTCCAAACTAAACAGACCCAGAGTCCTCTACTGCTGCTCATGAGATGTGCCTTCCAGCCCTGTCACCAACTTTGTAGTCCCTGGATGCATTCAAGGACCTTCGTGTCCTTTTCAAACGACGAGGCCCAGAACTGCACGTGGCGCCGGAGCTGTGGATGTGACAATGCTAAATACAGTGGGACAACCCCCTCTCTTGACCAGCTGGTTGTGCTGTGTTTGATGTGCCCCAGGATGCCATTTGCCCTCTTGGTGCTGGGGCTCGCTGCTGGCTCTTCTGGAACCTGCTGCCCACCAACCAGCACCCCAGATCCCTTTTTGTAGGGCTACTCTTCTGCGACTTCTCTCCCACTTTATACTTGTGTTCAGCATTTCTCCGTCCCTGGTGCAGTATCCAGCAACCTTTTGTCATATAATCTTTGTAAGAGAATCATAACAAGAGGAGTACCTCACTAATACTGTATGTAGAAACAAATGGTTCCTTTTTGTTATTCTTTTGTGATAGTCCTCTCTTTGTTACATGCTACTCCCAAAGGAGCACGAATATAATATTAAGAAAGGTATGGGCCCATTGAAACAGAAAGGTGTTCAGTCCAGCATCCACTATATTACTGAAATGATTTGAATTAAAGGAAGGATATCTTGAAAGGTCCAACCTTTTTTTACTGCAGGGCACCTTAAGCTTAAGCAGTTACGGAGTTCAAAAATTCATCAGGAGAGTTGCTTCATATTCTCTCCCTCTCCTCTTGGAGTTTGAGCCTGGGGGAGGCTTGGGGAAGAGCAGCATACAAGTGGTCTCTAATACCTCTTATAATAGGGATTGCTGGTAAAGCAGAGAACTCTTTATCTTTAGTTAGTGCCCTGTTAACCCCAGTGGTGTAATTATTACAAAACTCTCTTTTGGCTGTTCAGCTTTAAGTGTTTCTTAACTGATGAGGAATTTCTTGCCATTCATCTGACACACTTGATTACATTTGTGTAGTATGTAAATTCTGTAGATTGAAGATTATGATGTGACTCTGTTTTAACATGGGATAGCCCTAGTTGTTGGGACATGGAATGAGACTTGTAACCCATATCCTTTTTTTTCTTTAGCATTCTTGCCAGATAATGTCATGTGGCTTTGACATTTGTCCTTTGTGATAGGAAAAAGAGGATATCTCAGTGATTTTGATTTGTAGTGTGGTTTATGTTGTCACATTTATAAGTAAGGTAACAAAAAATCTAGTGAGTAGGTATTTCTGGGTAATCTCATGCCATCCAAAACATTTACATTATTAAACTCTCTGAATCGAATGCACAAGGCAACACAAAACTTCAGATTTAATGTGGATTTCACAAACACAAACTTCCCTGGCTGAAGGATTTAATTCTGTGCATGTTAACCATACTGATGCAGGCCATCTGTTGAAGTGCCAAGTAAAATTCCTGATGTGAAAGAGGCATCAGATGGTCATCAGCTGTATTTTGGGATGAGCAATTTTCACTTCTTTAATTTTGTGTAGGGAAACGCAGCATTTGGAGCCAGTGATGTTTGTTTGGGGATAAACAATTTTCCATAGGTTAGTAATCACTGTGAATGTTCCTGTTTCTTTTGTAATGTTTGATAGCTATG
Source organism: Baryphthengus martii (assembly GCA_013396935.1). NCBI lineage: Eukaryota > Metazoa > Chordata > Aves > Coraciiformes > Momotidae > Baryphthengus > Baryphthengus martii. The sequence goes on along the minus strand of VWZK01012980.1, from coordinate 104,479 downwards.
TAGATGTGATGTTCTCAGTGTTATCCTTACAACACTTACACTGATTTTTCTGACTGAAGCTGCTGTCTGCTTATCCAAAGGAAATGTAGGAATCTTTTCTTTTTTTTTTTTCTTTTTTCTTGTTCTATTCAGTGTCTCAGAAGAGCTGAAATGGCTTCTGAATTTATTTATCTATTTTTTTAAAATTAGATCTTCGTGGAATTTGATGGCTGTAACTGGAAGCAACATGCATGGGTGAAAGTCCATGCTGAAGAAGTTATAGTGTTGTTACTGGAAGGATCATTGGTTTGGGCACCTCGAAGTGATCCCGTTGTGCTTCAGGGAACTCGAGTCTCACTGGCACAGTGGCCTGCACTGGTGAGTGTTTGACCAAAAACTCTCTTATTCTCAGAGGTTTACATCAATTCTCCTGTAAAACACAAGGCTTGAATATTGTACAGGGCACCATTTTGCAGGTACCAACAAGATGTTTTCAGTTGCTTTAAGTTCAAATGAAGCGAAGCCATTTTTCTGTAATTCCTTCTTGTAATACGCCACACTTGCAAGAATTACTTATTCATATTGAGTAATAATTTGCATTAAAACTCAGACACTGGGAGGTGCAAGTTGAGGAACGAAACTTATTTCTTTGTGATACTTAAATAGCATGTGAAAACTACTGTTGTTGCCCTCTGTGTGCTCAGTCATTTTAATAACCTTTGCTTTTTGTTGTTCATCACAGACCTTCACTCCTCTAGTAGATAAGCTGGGTTTAGGCTCCGTGGTCCCAGTGGAGTTTCTTCTGGACAGACATCTACGTTTCCTGTCTGATGCCAGTGGATTACGTTTGTTTCAGGTATTTTAACTGTGTTCAGTTAAACGCAAATTTAACTTTGTGCTGTGCTTGTCAGATTAATTTCTTTTATTTTTTTTTTATTGTTCTGCTTGCGTATTTTTGTCTTCCTCCTTTCACTGCCCTGTCATGTATTTGTGTTTTGTTTCCCTGCTTTTCTGGGTGCTTACACTAACCTCCATCTGCATTTGAAAGGCTCTAGTTCCTCTCTATATTGGTCAGCTGGAGAGCTAGCTGTCAGGCATCCTGTAGCTGACAATTGCAGTGAAAGCTTTGCAACAGCTTCTACATAACTGGTCTTTTTAACTCCTGGCACGTTCAGCAATGTTTTTCTTAATTTTACTTTTTTTGGGGGGGGCGGGGCATTTGGCAGTCTCTGAGAGCCGTCCAAGAAGAGCTGTCTCTTAAAAACTAATGATTCCATTACCTTAAAACACTACAGTTCTGTGTTAAAACTGTTTATTGTTTGCAGGTGGGAACAGAGAGTCAAAATCAGATTTTGCAGGAACAGCCTTCTCTAAGAGAATCCGTCAATGCACTGATCAGTGACCAGAAGCTTCAGGAGATATTTAGTAGAGGTCAGACTGTTTTTCTGTCTCAGACTTAGACCTACTTTATTGTGGAACAGTTAAGAGTGTGCTGGGATTTGTGTAGGAGAATACTAATAGTATCTGTAAATGTTTGATTTGGAAGGTTTATGTGTTGTTTTCTTTACAAAGAAGCATTATTTTGTTGCAGATACAGGTAAGCAGTTGCTGAGATGCAACCAGAAATACCTACTGAGAATGATGCCTGAAGATGTAGCTGCAGTAGTACAATGTATTACTGATAAACAGCCATATATTTACAGTTTCTCTTGGCTTAAGTTTTAGTTCTGAATTTTTAAAAAAATGTTAGTGCTGTTCTATGGTTCTGTTAAATAATTCTGGAAATTTAGAAGTGAAGTTACTCTGTAGTTGTTGACTTTGAAAAAATTTCTTTTGTTATGCCAAATTTTGACATTTTGATAATTAATATATGAATTGTGCAAGTTGAAAATATGGTGTGGCCATGGCTGCTCAGCATAGAGTTAATACCTTAACTGTTGTCTGAACTGTATATTAGGGTTAAGCCTGATTGCAGTTTGGGCTCATGGACGAGGTGGCCACAGATAGGCCACCTTATTATATTTGAAAGACAATGTAATGCTTAATGGTATTTGGTGCCTTTTGGTGAAATAAAGTGTTTATTGATAAAAATGCTGTGGGGACTGTGCTTCTTACATAAGCAAGTAGCTTCTGAATTGTCCAGTTTGGAGCCTTCTTCTGAAGTGCCTAGTTCTGGTTGTATTAGATACAAGCTCTTGGATCACGTCCATTTTGATGATCTAATATTAACAGAGATATTTTTGTCTGGACTTAAGGTAGGAGGAAAACTCTGCATGCTGATGTGGAGAATGAGGGCAGGGTCAGAGGAAACCTTTCTGTAGATGATCCATTACCTGTATCAAAGAACTAAGGCTGGTTGATGTAGAGACATTGGATATTTGTGCAAGTATATTGAATTTTATGCAGTTAGAAATACATGTTTCTATTCTGAACTGCATTCAGTTTATGCTGGGATTTGATGCATCTGGACCGAGTCAGGATGCTATGACTGTCCACTGGATTGATACTTCATAATTGCTAACCTGTGGGTTAGAAAGCAAAAGAGTTTAGTTACCAAGGAGCCCCCATCTACCTTGATTTTTATCAAATGAATTAGTTTATTTTGGTCTTTAATTTTTTTAGTTGGAAACTATACGGATTTTATCTTTACAATAACTTTGAGTTGCAGCAATGAGGGCTTACTGACTTTTTACAATAGAATGCTTGGCTTATGCAGGATTTGCAGCAGAAGCCCCAGCGTTTAAATGTCTTTCTACCTGAAAGATGACACTTCAAGCCCTAATTATGTACAGAGCTCTTATTTTGGTGTATGACCTTTAACTAGTATGACACAAAGCTTGTCTGAAGAATGTACTCAAAGTCCTTCTTTTCTAGGTCCTTACAGTGTCCAAGGCCAAAGAGTTAAGGTTTACCAACCGGAGGATGAAAATAGCTGGCTCTGTGGTGTTGTGAGCCGTCAAGACCCAATAACTCGTCTTATGGAGGTGTCAGTGACTGAGGTAAAAATACAAAGCACTGCTCTGGTGTTCCTGAAATACCATTCCTCAGTATCTCGTGGAGGATGACAGCTTCACCAAAGCAGTGCTTTAGATTCTTTGTTATTTGCTTTAAAAGATAAGTAGTTATCTATGTTGTGATTTGCAGAATTAATTTTTGCCTGTTATGATGAATTTCCACATTAAATGATGATACACATCTCACTTCTATAAAAACCTATATTAATTTCATTGGAAATGAGTGCTATATGAAAAAATATTAGAGATGGCTTTCTGCGTGGTGTTTTTTTGGGTGAGCTTGCTGGTGTACAGTAAGGTACCTTCTGAGTCTATTGTGCTGTCATTTTCCTGCGCCTTCTCTCAGCTTCTGTCTGGCTGTACATGTGGTTTGAAACAAGTGTAGCATAGAAGATGAAGTCTTAATCTAAACAAAATTCATTGATGTATTTTAGCTTAGGCTATTTACTTTTGCCCTGTCCCTGTCAGTAAACCTAGTAAGTGTTGTAAACAGCACAGAAAAACTGTGCGCTGCTAGAGTTGTTGGGTTTGTACGTTACGCATCTGTGCTGTCTGATGGGTAGTTCAGTCTTACCATGAGCCTACTCCTACTGGCTTCTGTTTTCAGGAGCAGCTGGGCTCGGGTCTGTGGTGCTGTGTGTAAATTACTGTAGCAGCAGCACTCTTGGTTTTTTGGAGTCCCATCTCATGTGTCCCACCCCCATAGCCTTTTCCATGTGCAGTAAAATATGTGTGCAGAATATTTGAATGCACTGAAGGTGCCTAGTAAGTCCTGTGAACATGTGTGGTAATCCTACACTCTGACTACTAGATCTTTCAGTGCACACTAAAAAAATATTCTATCTTATGATAAATAAATACAGTACTTTGGAGAGGTATTGAAATCTGCTCTCAGCAGATATGTACCAGGAAACACCCAGCTTACTGTGTATCTACTGTGAAATAAAAAGGTAGCTTCCAAGCAAAGTTACAGAGATTGTGTGTCCATTGCTTCTTTTGGAGAGATGCTGATGATGATAGCTGGCATAAATTGATGTCCTTCCAGTAGTGTGCTTTGCATCTAGCAGAATGAATGTGCAGAAGGCTAGAACAATACTAAATCAAATTTAGGAAGAGCTGTATTTAATGCAATAAATGCCTCTAGAGATGCTCAGTGGAACAAATATACAAGGAAACAGTGGTAGAAATCAAATCTGAAAGTTTTTGAGATAGAAAAGGAGCAAAAGGCTAGAAGATAAACTGAAAGCTATAGTATTGCAGAGGAATTGGGACAGAAAAGGCAAGTGGGAGAGGGGCTGCAGAGTAACCCTATGTTTAAGGTCTCGTACTTTGATACTGTATACTCTGAAATCAAAACTAATTTCCTCTTTTCTTAGAGTGGTGAAATAAAGTCAGTGGATCCTCGACTAGTTCACGTGGTGATGGATAACACTTCTCCAAGTGAGGTACCATAACAGTTTAGATCTTGTATATACAATGTGAAACTTCATAAAGATTTAGGTGTAAAACATCTAAACCATGGAAACAACTGAAAATTGATGCTGCGTTCACTGTGCGCTTTTGATAAAATTATCCTCTTCCAACTACATTTTTACTACCTTGAGAAATGGTCATAACTTTCGTTAAACAATCTCTTCTTTTCATTCATGCCTAGAGTTCAGCTGGATTGTAGGGGGGTGGGGTGACAATCATCATGGTGGTTGTGCTTCATTTTAAGGGATGTTTCTGTGCTCACCGTCTCTTCCTGATGGGCTCAGTCTGGGCTTCTTTACAGAGTGTCTTAGACGTTTCTAAAAATTACTGTCTGACTTCTTCGAAGCAGGCTTGTATGCTTGTGGCGTTTCATGGCTTCAGTGAAGAAGTTCCATGATAAAATTTAAACCTATGTTTTTACCTTGGGCTAAAGGGAAAGCTCTATCTCCTGTAGTTAATGCCTGTAGGTGTTGGGTAGTGGACAGTGTGGTCTTCAAAAAAACTGTGGGGATTAGACTTAGATCAAAAATAAGTGTGCAGATGGTTTCCATATGTTAGCAAGAACTATGTCAGAGTATGGCTGTGCTGCATGTTTCCCAATATCTGCTATGGTGTGGTCCGTGCTACAGCAAACTCGCTCAGCTAAAAATCTTACTGTGAAGATCCTATTCTAGTAGAAAAAGGACAAGACTGCACTTAGGCTTGCGTTCTGTGTTCACATAGTATCTTTCCTTAGATGTCTCTTTGTGATTACATGTTCCTAAGCTTAATAGCAGTGTAATGTATTCTGTTGTAACAGAAAAATGTTCTTTGAGCAGGTATCCTGGTTGTTCTGTTCTGTGATTGCATGGTTTTGTCTGTTATAGGGAGGGGGCCTAAAAGTAGCTAAATCATCCAAAGGCAAAAAGAAGAAAGAAAGTCTGGAGGGAAAGGATGGACGGAGGAGGAAAAATGCTTCAGATTCTGGATGTGATCCTGTAACAAAGAAACTCAAGGAGAGGGGTGAGGTGGATAGCAACGGTAGCGATGGAGGTGAGGCAAGCAGAGGTCCTTGGAAAGGAGGCTCCAATAGCGAAACAGGACTGGATCCACGGGCCAAACAGTTACCTTCGTTCATTCCTCAGATTAATCGCAATATTCGCTTTGCCACTTACACCAAAGAGAATGGCCGAACACTAGTAGTCCAAGATGATCCAGTTGGTGTTGACACACCATTGCCCTTCACTCCGTTTTCCTCTGGGGCTGGACAAGCATTACTAGTTGGATCTGGATGTAAAGAGGCAGGAAAATCACTGGAACAGGTTGGTCAAGGCACAGTGACTTCTACAACTGCAGTTACTGCAACTGCTTTGACACCAACGACTGTGAGAATCTCTGATACCGGTTTGCCAGCTGTTACTGGACAGGAGAAACTGAAAACAGGCCGATCACAAGCTCAGGGGGAGGTGAGTAGCTCATGATCCAGCATATTCAAGACAGACGTACATATTTGCAACAGATGTTCTGCAACATGTTCCTATTACAAAGTATATCCATGAAATTGAGAAAACTGCTTTCTCTCTGATGAATCCCTCCCTTCCCAAAGGAAACATTTCTGTTACCTGATCTAAGAAAGAGCTCAAAAGAAAGATATTTAATGGAGGGAGGAGTTGTAAGAGGCAACTTTTTATTTCTCTTGTCTTTATTCAGCCTTAATCTGAGAAATGCAGCCTTAAGGTCACTTCTAGCATTGCACTTAATGTAATTATTTTTGTTGTGTCATATGAAAGATAACCTACTGAATATCTTTTACCTTTAGATAAACAGATATGTGTGAGAATGTGCACTGAGTTAACATTTAAGTTACTTTAACGGAAGCCTCAAAACCAGAAAAACACTGAGGCTATATAGAGAGGACTTTTTTATTGGTGCTCAACTAGTCTGTTACAGCTATGGTATCTCAGTAGTAGAAAGATGAGCCAGCCCTATACTATTTAGGGCTGAAAATCATGAAATAGTTAAAATTTTTGAGGTGATTACCTTTAGAGTAAACTTTGATAAAGAGCTATCTGGAACTAAAAGACCTTTTAGTTATGTCTTTGTTTGCAAGGGAAAGAGTAGAAGGGAAACTCTGTTAAAACCAAAACAGAACGCTTTTTAAGTAATCAAATGTGGGCTTATAAAGACAAAACAAAAACCTCACCTTGGCAAGTACAGCAAAAATTAAGAAACTTGTAGTCTACTTTATGAAAATAGTGACGAAAATGGGAGGTACATTAGGGAGTTCAATGTGTTTGCCAGGAGGCTAGATGGATTACTTTCATCCCCATCTTTTGTATTAGCTAATGGAATGTTTACCTTGGGATAAGGATTCCTAGATGGTAAGGTACAAAGGAGGGATAGAACTCCAGAAGATGGGAGTGTTATATAATTAGTTGCAATATAGCCTGTGCTCTCTTCCCTCCTTCCCCACTTTCTGGAAAAAAAAAAAAAATTTATAAAATGAAGGAGTTCAGACGTAGGAGCAACTACAGATTGTGTAGGGAAATGGTCAAAATTGTAGCTATTGTCAACAGTATTAAGGAAGAAATTTAATTATATTGAGAAAATCTGATACCACCTCTCCTTTCCTCCCTCTCCCCAATCCCAAATCACTTGGTTTAAATCATTATTAATAATCTTCAGAATTTGCAGACTGACCACCAGTCCATTTCAAACTGTTATCTTCCTCCAGGCAGGGAACCTAACAAATCAGTAAATGTTGTAGATAGTTCCCTGTGTTACTGTTTCAGACCGTCCACTTTAGTGTGATTTGATCCTTGAGATTGCTTAATAAGCTTGGTTTGCATTCGTGTTCATATACTTTTTGAAGCTGTTAGAAATCAGTTTGTGAAAATTACTTTGGCTTTAAAAAGAAATATCTGAAACTCTCGTATCTGATAGAACTGTCATGGGGGCCATTAATGTGTTACTGAAGTTATTACAGCTGGAGACTGATAATGAGGAACAAGTTAAACATGAGTTTACCGTGTCGTAGATATGCAGATATGCTGCACAGAGGCTGTGGTTGCATTTTCATGGCCTTGGAATAAAAGTGTACTAATCGTGAGTATTCCTCATGAGAAGATTTCTAAGTGGAAGGTTTCTAAGTGGAAACTCGAAGAAAAGGAATAGAACTGATAAGTTAGTTGCAGAATATAATCAATTACAGTAGGACTGTGAGAACTGGAAAATCTGGGTAAGTATAAATTGGGAAGAGAGCCAGTGAATATTTCATATCACAGTTATGGGTCTAGTAGAAATCTGCAAGTCAGAAAACTTCCCAGTATTTGAAGACCATAAAAATGTTTTAGGCGTCTATCTACCTGTCAGCAGATGTGGCTTTGTTCACTAACTGCTAGAGGGCTTTCTTTGTTTAATTAACTTTGCAAACTAAGTTAATGATTTCAATTATTTAAAGGGTCCTGCTTAAGTAGGAGAAGCTTATCAGGATGATCCTGGGGGAGGGTGAAAGATGGGAGAATATTGAAAAGCAGTTTCAATTAAGGCTCCCTTCTTGCTGAAAAAAGATCAACAGCTAAAATAAATTGATTTTCTGTGTATTAGTTCACCTTGGTTTGTCTCACTTTTGTCCTAGAGTGTGATAAAACATTAAGTGTTCTTTTTCTCCATGTATCTTTAGTATGTAATGGACACTATTGGCTCATTAGTTTCGGTAGCTTGTAGGTAGGAAAAACTAGCTTAGTGGAATCTTTAAGGAAGTTTCTTTGTTGTAAATAATTCTACTGGAGGTTTTTATTACAAGTAGTTAAACAGAACGCTGATTGTACAGTTAGGTGAACCAAAGTATTGCTGAATACAATGTGAATCATTAACAGGCTAATGCTTTTTAATTTTGTTTCAGAATTCTCGAAATTCACTTTTGGCTTCTCCTGGATTTGGAGTCTCTCTCCCAAGTGCTTCCCAGTCCTTGGTATTTGGGGGTGGAAGAAGCCAATCAAATGGAGTGGTGACTCCAGAAAGCAAGCCTTCTGGATTTCCTTTTGGCTGTAGTACTGGACATGAAGCTCAGAAAGATTCTGATCTGTCCAAGAACTTGTTTTTTCAATGCATGTCCCAAAATCTACCTTCCAGTAACTACTTCACAGTCATGTCAGAGAACCTGACTGAAGACGCCTGTAGTCGGGACTCGTTCAAGCAGTGTACAGAGACTGTGGGTGCTGGGATCTGTAAAGGTAAAATCCTTCCAACGGACACTAAACCAGGAGTCCAGTCTGGCAGTTCTGTGGAGCGGAAGCTGCCTGTGGAATCTATGCCTACCCTTACTCCAGCCTTTCCACGAAGTCTGTTGAATACTCGTCCCACAGATAATCATGAAAACCTATTTTTACAGCCGCCAAAGCTTTCAAGAGAGGAACCCTCAAACCCTTTTCTGGCATTTGCTGAGAAAGCAGAACTTAGTCCTTTCAGTGGCTTTGCATCTTCATCTCAGACAGGAGTTTCTACTCCTTCTACACCTATGGGTCATAAGGCCACTTCTGGCTGGCCAGAATCACTCGCCTCTACAGACTCTTCTCTAGCTAAGAAGAAAACATTGTTTATAACAACTGACTCCTCAAAGATTATCTCCAGTACTCCGGGTTCAGCAGTTGCTGCTGGTGTTCAGAGCCCTTCCACTGTAGGGAACGGACGTTCCAGCTCACCGACCAGCAATCTGACACAGCCTATTGAGATGCCTACGCTTTCCTCCAGCCCAACAGAAGAAAAACCAGCTGTTGGACCTGGGCAGCAGGACAATCCTCTTCTGAAAACGTTCTCTAATGTGTTTGGCAGGCATCCACCTGGGTTTTTCTCTTCACAGGCAGAGTTTCCACAGGAAAACAAAGCCCCTTTTGAAGCTGTGAAAAGGTTCTCTCTAGATGAGCGAAGCTTGACATCCAAACAGGACTCAGACTCCAGTACCAATAGTGACCTGTCAGATTTGAGTGACTCTGAAGACCAGTTGCAGGCCAAGGCTTGTATGAAGGGAATCCCAGACCACTTGATGGCAAAGCTGGGCCCCAATGCAGAGCGAAATGCTGAGTTGCTGCTGGGTAAAGGAAAAGGGAAGCAAGCCCCAAAGGGCCGGCCTCGGACAGCTCCCTTAAAAGGTGATAAATTGATTGCAGGGTGTCTTGGAAGAACAAGGAGGTGGGATACTGGGATATCTCAGTGTCTTGAACTACGTGAACTAACCACAGATGTAAACAGCATTTATGCTCAGTAGACAGCACACAGGATGTTTGCAAGGCTAAAGCTTAATGCTTCTTGTACCCGAATGAACATGTTCACTTTGAGAAATGTTTAAGCGTGTTATTTGTCAGGACAAAAGCGTAGGACAAAAATGCTACAAACTCAACAGGCTTATTGGTTTTGCATGAATATTAGCATACAGACCTCTGAAAATATGTTTACTGGGACCAGTATGCTTTTGCTATTGCAATTTACTAATGGATTTTTACTTCTACTTTGCCTCACCCAGTTGGCCAGTCTGTGCTGAAAGATATGAGTAAGGTGAGGAAGCTGAAGCAGTCAGGTGAGCCTTTCCTTCAGGATGGCTCTTGCATCAATGTCGCTCCACATCTGCACAAGTGCCGGGAGTGCCGTCTGGAGCGGTACCGCAAATTTAAGGAGCAAGAGCAGGATGACTCAACTGTGGCATGTCGCTTCTTCCATTTCCGGAGGTGCTCAAATACTTCCTTTCTTTGTATGTAGTCTATGTGCAGGGCTTGGACCAGGTCCAAGCACAAAGTAGTTGTGGCTTACTTTTGTAATGTGCTTAAGTATGCTAATGAAGATTTTGAGTGTCTTTCATTTCCCTGCGTCACCTGACTGGAATTCCCTCACTGGGGTGGGAAGAGCTGCTGCCGGAAGATGCATCTATATGTGATACTAAGAAAGCCTTTGGGTCCAGCCTCACAAGACTGAATCTGCTTTGTTGGGTAGAATTTTGCTAATGCGTAGCAGTTTGTATGCAGTGACTGTTCATAAGTAGTTTAGAACTGAGATACTATTTTAAGTTGGTCAACAAGTAACTGAATATTGCCAGTATGAGGCTAATGTTTGACTAGGTTTTGTTGAGTACAGAACTGATCTTTAGGACTAGAACACTGCGTGTGTTTTCTCTGTTGCATACACGTCTTAAGGTTCTTTGATCTGTCATGCTTGTCTTCATCTTCCTTAACTGCCTATTCTATCAAGTGCTATGCATCTTTGCCAAAAAGATACTTGTTCACTTTCTGGCATATAAAGGATGCAGTGCATTTTTAGTATGTACCCCCCATCCAGTAAGGTTTATAGCTGCTTCTCTTCCTGAACTTGTTAAAAATTAATCTAGCTTTGAGGTTAAAGAGAAGATTGTTTTTGCTTGAAAATTAAGTTACCTTTAACATTGGCAGGAGATGTTCAGAGTTCTGCAACTTATGTTGTTACAACTTTTACTACACAAAGTCTTAGGAGGGCAAAAGCTATTGATAATACAGTTGTGATTCGTCTCCGTTGAGAGCAGTGGCAAGAATAGTACGTACGATCAGGATTTTTGTACGTCTTTTAATGTGAACTGTTAGAACAGGCGCCAAGTGCCAGCAGCCCATGCCAAAACTGAAATACTGGTTTCCCAAAAGCTGGAAAATTACTTTAACTCAGCAGAAAGCTGAGCATGAGAACCATGCAGAATTTTTCAAGCAGTGAGCCAAATAAACTGAATTTTTCTTTCTGTTAATGGTATAGAGAAATGTGACTTACCAAGCTGCAGCAATTTCCTGTATGTGGAATTTCTCACCAGTGCTTACTAGATGTGGAGATTCATCTGGAGTTTTTTGTGGCCATTGCCTTTGTGTACCTTATTCTGTGTTATTTGGATCTGCATAATAATTGTACTGGCTATAGAGTACAGCACTCTAGCTCAAGCCTTCTCTCCCTCCCCCCCGCCCTCCCCTTCTGGGTTTATATTCTGACCCAAATGGTATTAAAAGTTAATTAAAGGTACTTGAGCAGCTTCTAAATTGCTCCATCCTGTTTTCTGCAGGTTGGTATTTACCCGGAAAGGTATTCTACGAGTAGAGGGTTTCTTGAACCCACAGCAGAGTGACCCTGATGCCATGAGCCTATGGATTCCTTCCACCTCCCCTGCAGAGGGTATCGATCTGGAAACGTCCAAATATATCCTAGCCAACGTTGGGGACCAGTTCTGCCAGCTTGTTATGTCAGAGAAGGAGGCGATGATGATGGTGGAGCCGCATCGTAAGCTGGGCTTTTGACATATTTTTTGTCTATCTTCTCTGTGTAATGTGTGTACAATGCAGTGGAATAGAGTTGAAAGTGTAATAGTTCTTCTTAAAATACTTCTCCTTTTCTGCTAAAGAGAAAGCTAATACTCACTTCTTTGGCGTATATGTAATTGTGGGACCAGGGAAGCTAACAGTGACTTTCTCAGACATCATTAAATTATTTTTCAATAAATAAATGCAGAAATCCACTGACCTTTGCTCCTAAGAAAATAGAACTAAGTCCAGGACACTTGTCAAACTGACCAGCGGTGCTTTAATGAGCAGCTTTTCTTACATATTCCTATCCTGTTACACTCCAGGGACATCACATAAAAGCTCAAGGCTTTCTAGGGAGAGGGCAGTACCTGCATCCAACCTGCAAGGGCTCAGCTGAGCAACTAGTTGCATCTTTGCCACTGCAAGGGGAGTGGCTTTAGAATAGTCTTTCTAAAGGTATCCAGTTCAGTCTCTAACATGGATACTCTGACAATCCGAGTTTCCCCTTTAGCTTCTGGAATGTACAACGCAGCCATTTGGAGAGGACTTCCACTTCCTCAGCAAATGTGTTGGTTTAGAATCTGAAGAGTTTAGAATCTCTAGAATCCAAAGAGTTGACAGGTGTCTGATTTAGTAAAACTAATTATGCATTCTTTATAGCTTTATAAGTTCACATTACTTGTTCATAAAACCAGCAGAAGTTTTATAATTTTGCTGTTAAGTGCCTGAAGTGCTCCTTGGAATTCTTCTACTACAGAACTCTGGAAGGTGCTCTGTTTCCTTGTAGCGTGTGCATTTTGGGGCTTGACCCTACCTGCTCTTAGAAGTGGGGATTTTAGTAGTGTCACAAGACTGGCAACTCAAAGAGTGTGTCTCTGGATATCAAAATCATGTGTTTCTACACTCTATCCTCATGTCATGTTTCTGTGAATTTTTTCTTTATGAGTTTTATCATAATAGTCCCAAATTAGGTGGGAGAGATGCAAAATGTCAAAGTGATAATTCCTAATGTTCCTTCTCTTTATAGAGAAAGTGGCATGGAAGCGGGCAGTACGTGGCGTGAGGGAAATGTGTGATGTATGTGAGACAACGCTCTTCAATATTCATTGGGTTTGTCGCAAGTGTGGTTTTGGGGTCTGTTTGGACTGTTACCGGCTGAGGAAGAATCGTCCACGTAGTGGTGAGTACTGGAGTTTTTTTTTCTTCCACTGTAGTCTTTGAACTAGTGGGGATAATTTCTGGGAATTTGCTGAAGGTTTTGTGGAAGAGTTAATGAGCATCAGTTTGGGAGGCTGGAGGTTTGGAACTTTGGCAGTACTGTCTTATATGCTGCTGTTCCATTTCCTTGGATACCTATATTTTATCTATTTGGTTAGAATTTTATTAAAATTGCAGTGTCAGCTGGAATAGGCTGTACACTAAGACAGGCGACTGTATAGTTCCATCTTTTCCTCAGAGTGTAAAAGAAAAATTGAGATAATATCTTAACATTTTGGAGCCATCACAAGGTGAACTAGTAAGTAGACATTGCAGAAAGCTCTTTTCTGTAACAAGGAGTTAGATTGGAAAGTTTTCTTCTTTAATTCCTTAATGCACTAGGATTTGTAATGCAAGCAAAAAGTTCAGTAAGTTCAGTCTCTAACACAAAGTCACACTGTGTTTACGAAAGTGAATACCTGATTGGTTTTTTTTGTATATTTTACTGTATTGAGACCAGTTTGGTAGCATGGGTGCTGTTTTCTGTTGTCGTCGTGGGTTAACCTCAGTAGGCAGCTAAACACCATACTGCCACTTGCTCACTCTTCCCGTTGTACTGGGACTGGGGAAAGAGGAAGGGAAGAGTAAAAACAGAAGAACTTGTGGATTAAGATAAAAATTGTTTAATTAAAGAAATAGAAAAAGATAACAAAACAAAGCAAGTGTTGTAAAGGCAATAGCTCAGCACCTCTCATGGGGAAACCGTAGCCCAGCAGCTTCCCAAGCAAAAGATGGCTAGCTCCCTTAAACTCCTTCCTCTCTGTTTTTATTGCTGAGTGTGACATTGTACGGCATGGAGCATCCCTTTGCTTAGTTTGGGTCCTCCCCTTGGTGGTGGTCCGTCTCAACCTCTTGCGCGCCCCTGATCTATTCGCTTGGATGGGCCAAAATCTAGAACCAAGGCGCTAGTTACATACAGTTACTTCCCTCACGAGACTTCTGAACTTCGTGCTGTAGAAACAACATATGCAGATACCAGGTCTAAAAGACCCTGAAAGAGTTTTATGTGATCCTTCTCATATTCTACCCTACTCAGTCTCCCCCTGCCTTCCTTAAAGGAAGAGAATGGCATGCAGATTGTGCAGCTACATATTTGTAGGCTCAACTTGGTTTAAAATCTGAAGAATCGTAAATTTGTCGGACTACTTTTCAGACTATTAATTTGTTACGTGTTAGCTTTGTAAGTAGATAAACTGACAGGAGAGCATAGTTTTCTCTTCCTGGAACTGATCTGCAGATACTTGTATTTGAAAAACCTTGGGGGATAACACGAAAAGTTAGAATTACTCCATAACTTAGGAAAGCAAATGAGAACGAGAGTACGCTATTTAAAAATTGAGGCTACAAGCTGAGCTTTTTAGGTGATCGAAAGTAACAAGCTACTAGAGATCAAGGGGAAATGACTGCGGTAGTTTTTATAATCTGAAGAGACAAAGAAGTTGCTATAGATCCTGTTCTAATGGTCTTTATTTATAGTTTACTTCTGAGGACATCAGGCTAATCTCCTGCACTATAAAGAATCTAAAGAAACAATATAATACGGAAATGTTCTGTGTTGTAAAATTTTAGTGACACTTGTACTGAATTTAATTTTTTTTTTTTTTTTTTGGTCTTTATTCCAGAGACAGAGGAGATTGGTGATGAGGAAGTCTTCTCTTGGCTGAAATGTGCAAAGGGTCAGTCTCATGAACCAGAGAATCTTATGCCGACACAGATCATTCCTGGTACAGGTAATGCTTATAACCTGAAAGGAAAAAATCCAAATTTTGTCTCAATTCTGAGCGAACAAGTGGGATGAAGCTGTGTCAGGGGAACTTCAGGTTGGACATTAGGAATAGGTTCTTCTCTGAGAAGGTGGTTATTCACTGGGACAAGTTCCCCAGGGAAGTGGTCGTGGCACCAAACCTGTCAGAGTTGAAGCAGCATCTGGATTACACTCTTTAGTCGTTTGTTATAGTGTTGGGTGGTCCTGTGAGGAGCAGGGAGGTGGACTTGATGATGGGTCCGTTCTAGCTTGAGATACATTGATTCTCTTACAATGGGAGGAACTTTGCTCCCCTAGTCCCTTCCTTGAGGTTCAGGGGCTTGAAAGAAGTGAAGAGAGAATACCATTGAAAACTGAGGAGGAGGGAAGAGTAGTGGAAATTGGCGAGTACCTCAACTTTCTCCATGTCAGCTGTCACCAGCTCTCCTATCTTATTTAGTGGAGTAGGGATGTATATTTTCTTTAATCTTCATTTTCTGACCAAGAGAGCTGTCAAAGTCCTTACTGTGCTTTGCATCTGTTGCCAAATTCAGCTCCAGCTGCACTTTAGCTTTCCCCATCCCATCCCTGCACATCCAGGCAGATATATATTCTTCCCTAGGACTAACAAGCATCTTGTATTCTTCCCAGGATGCATGTTGCTGGTTCTACTGCCTGTGCATTTTCTTCTTGCATTTTAGTTTGGCCAGGAGGTGGTCCTTACTGACCCATGCTGTTCTCCTCCTTGGTTGGTTTTTTGGTTTGGCTTGTTTTTGTTTGGTTTTTTTCACACATGACAATTGAGAGCTTTTGCACTCTGAGCAAAAAGTGTTCTTAAAGAGACCTATTCAGCACCTTTGTCCCTGGGGGCAGCCTCCCAGAGGGTCCCATACGCTATATCCTTAAGCAACTGAAAATTTGTTCCCCTAAAATTCAGCATCCTGACTCTACCCTTTACCTGGCCCATATTCTTCAAGATGGTGAATTCCAGCAGGGCACAGTCACTGCAGCCCAGGCTGCCACCAGTCTTGACATCTCTAAGTAGTGTTGGTGAGCAACAGGTCCTGTAACACTTCTCCTCTGGTCGGGCTGTCCATCTCCTGGTTTACGGAATTTTCTTTAACACACTCCACAAGTCTCCTTGACTGCTTACGGCTTGCTCTGTTGCTTTTCCAGCAAGTGTCAAGGTGGCTGAATTTCCACGTCAGGATCAGAGTCTGCAAGCATGATGCTTCCTGTAGTTGGAAGTAAGAACGTTTGTCAACAGGCTCCCCTTGGTCGGGCAGCCTGTAGTAAACACCAGCAGTGAGGCTTCCTTTGTTGGCTTGGCCACTTAATTTTTACCCATAAGCTCTCAAACTGTTCATCACTAGGTTTCAAAGGCAGCTCTTTGCAGTCAGTCTGCTCTTTTACATGGAGAGCATCGCCCCGACAGTGCTCCAGTTATGTGATTCATCCCATCATGTTTCAACAGTAGCGATTAGATGGTAGCTTTCTAAGTTGCATAATGAATATCAGCTCCTCCTGTTAGCCATGCTGCATGGAGTGGTGTGTAGAGACACTTTAGCTCAGCTATTAACTTTGTCACCTCTTGAGAGGAACACACCCAGATTCCTTTGAGGCATTTCACAGGTGTTTTCCTGTTGGTTCCTAATATATCAGCTGCCTCTCTGTTACTCAAATCTCCCATCCCCTTCCCACATTAAATCTGGTTTAAAGCTCTCCACACAAGTCTGGCCAACTCGGTAACAAAGACTCTCTTGCCTTACTTAGGCAGATGAATTCCATCAGATCCCAAGACACCTGATTTCTAAAAAGTGGATTTATCATCAGAAGCCAAACACTTGATTTTGGCAGCACACCATGCAGCCAAGCATTCAGTTTGTTACATCCTTCCTCTTATAGAGAGGATAGAGAACACCACCTGTGCTCCAGATCCTTTTAACAGTGCTCCAAAGGATAAATTGTCTTTTTTGATGGTTCAGAGCTGCTTCATTGAAGTATCGTTGTACCCTCCATGGAATAGTAAGAGAAGATGATAATCTGTAGGATTTGCCAGGCTTGACAGCCTCTCAGTGACATTGTAAAGCTGGTGTTAGCAAAGTTCTCCACATTATTCAGAGATGAGTGTCTTGTAGCGTGTGATCTTAAAGATACTTAGCAGTAATATATTAAAAAAAAAAAAAAAAAGGAAAAACCCACCCCTCCGAATGTATGTTATATTTAAGGCCTTGTTTTTAGATTTCTTTACATGTGATATTAAAGATTTTAACTTTATTTCCAGCGCTTTACAATATTGGAGACATGGTTCACGCAGCACGGGGCAAATGGGGTATTAAAGCCAATTGTCCATGTATTAACCGGCAGAACAAATCAGTGTTGAGACCGGCTGTCACTAATGGAATATCACAGGTATGTAATTTGAGGCTGAAATGTTGACATTACATTTTTAAGATCTTTAAAAAGTTAGATCCTTTAGACTAATCTGTTGTGAAGCACAAATTTTATTTTCTTCATATGTATTCTGAGTGTTTTAACTTAACAAAAATATTTTGGGACATTTTTTTGAGGGGGAGATGCTGTTACTCACCAAGTGGGTATTCGGGCTAATACCATTTTGTAGAAGTTGGGTAGGGATTAATTCACATTGCTACTCTGAATGATAATGCTGAATGTAGAGCAGTTCTGTTACTGTTTCCACAAAAAGTCCTCCTCTTTTAAAAAAAAATAAAAATTGTCTAGGTTTGTGTTTAGAAGATGACTAAAAGATGCTATGGTAAGAATTCACACCACAATGCAAAGTCTAATGTACTCAGAGAAGAAAGTCCTATTCTCTGCTGCTACACAAGCTTAAATGTTCTCTATTGTGTACTTAATGTAAACAAACAAAACCAACAAACCTCAATGCACTGGATAAATAAATGTCTCCGAAGTTGAACTCTTCTCCTTTATTCAACATTTATCAGTTGTTTATATTTTTGTTTTAGCTTCCAACTGTAAATCCTAGTGCATCAGCCTCTGGAAGTGAGAGCACCTTTTCCACTGGAGCAGGGACAGCAGGAGTGGGGCAGCTAGAAATGGACACTGTTCCAAAATCTGAAGCAACTGATAGTAGGATAGAAGAATCTGCAAAAACAGACACATTACCAACCAGTAACACTGGTGAAATAAAGACTAACAGACCACTTTGTCCTGAAACAGCTCCATCATCGGCCTTGCATTGGCTTGCAGATTTAGCAACGCAAAAAGCAAAAGAAGAAACAAAAGGTGAGCAGAAGACGTTCCCTTTGGGGGTGGAATTAAAAAATAAATGATAATGTACTTTTTGGCTGCTATTCTTTGTGAGACTGCCTAACCCTGAATAGAGAAGAACATGGTAATTTTTCTTTCTCTGCCTCTTAGAACCAGTTTTGTTTTACAGGCCTAGGAATATGCAGAGCTAGAAAGATGATGATACAGCTGGAGATAAACTGGGACTGACAAAAAAGTATTTTTATTTCAGCGCTAGTTCTTGTATTTATTTTCTAAGTGATAAGTAGCTGGTATCTTGATGTAAAATGATAGTAAATAATTTCAGATGCAGCTTTGTTAGTTTATTACTGTTGAAGTAAATAAAGCTGTTTTGTGTGCAATATGAAGAGTGCATTTTCAAATATTTGAGAGAATAGATTCCACTTGGAGGGTCAGGTGAAAGGTTTAGAACTTCTTTAATACTCAGTAGTTTGAGTGTAACTCTCAATATGAAATAACTGTTTACAGAATACACCTTCCAGTTGTCAGAGGCAGCATGACTAACACAGAATTTATTGCTGTCCCTATGTCTAGCAGGAACCACTTCATATGTCAATGTTAAATATTCATGACTCTTTCACTAGTTTCGCAGGGCTTAGTCACTGTGATATTTTGGCTACAATTAAAATTTGAACTATTTCATATTGAAACATTAATTCAGAAGGTCAAGGACGTGTTTTTAATTGATACTAATACAAAGTTGTGTTTTCTTCTGTCAGACACTTTGAGATCAGATCTACTGTACTGTTCAAAACCTTAACAGCATATGAAGGATAAAACCTATCTTAAGTATATGATGTCTTTGATTCTCTTTGAGGTGCCTCATTCACCGTTCAAGTGATAATTTACCTTTACCACAAGATTCAGTCAATATCCTATTTAATGCAAATAACTTCAAAGACCTTTGTGATCATTTGAATTTTGCCTTATTTCTTTTCTTCCCCGTCCCCCCCATGTTGGTATTTATCTTGCAGAATCTGGATCGCTGAGGTCAGTGCTTAATAAAGAATCCCATTCACCCTTTGGGTTGGATTCCTTCAACTCCAGTACAAAGGTTTCCCCGCTAACCCCAAAGCTGTTTAATAGTCTCCTGTTGGGGCCAGTGACATCTAGCAACAAAGCTGAAGGCTCCAGCCTCAGAGATCTACTACACACAGGGCCAGGAAAGCTTCCTCAGGTCCCATTAGACACAGGAATCCCCTTTCCACCGGTCTTTTCTGCAGCTTCTACGGTAAATAATTTCGTGATACTTGTTCTAGAGAAGAATTTCATGATAATCTAAGTTTTCATCTATAGGTTTTTATAGTATTTTATTCTTAAATGTTGAACCAAATGGAGTATCTCATCAAAACTCACCAGAATTTTGATGCTAATTGTTAGTTTGTGGCTTGGTTTGCTACTGCTGGGGAGAAACTATTCCTTGCAATGTTGTAAGAGCATACCGCAGAAAAACCAAAAACTTATGAGTGAACCATAAAAGTTTTTTTCCTTAAAAAAAACTTATGCATACTTGAAAGGCATTTAAGATAGAATATGAATTTAAGAATTTAGGGTGTAGTTACTCTTTTGGTTGCTTATTCAGGAATATGGATATTTTGTTTCTTTTTAATCTGTTTTGGAGGAAATAACCCTTAAAAAAGCCCCTGAACAAATCAATGATATTTGGAATGGTTAAAAGCATTTAGTTTATGAGAAGGATAGATTTTGTGGAATTTATCAAGGCTTAGCTGCTCTTGAAGAATATTTCCTCCAAAAGCTTAGGCAGTTAGAATGAGGAAAAAGGTGAAATGTCTTGTCTCATAGAATTTTTTTTTTTCTCCTGTGTCAAGCTGAAAGGATGGAACCTTAATAATGGTTCATGTTGTTTGGTTTTGGTAAAGGGAGCTGTATGGGAAAATATTTTACTGCTACGGGAAAGTGATTCCAATAATACTTCTGTCCTCTGCCCCTGCTTATCACTGGGTATAGGTGAAGAATTTGTGATGGCTTGTTTTGAAGTCATTCCTTCAAGGCTTGAGAGCGCCTGGCCCAGCTCACATCCCTGTCCCTGCAACTCTATGCATTCTCTCACCACATTGATTCAGATCTATAGCATAATGTCTTCTTTCACTTTCTTGATTTCTGAACTTCACAGAGTAATTTACATTTGAAAGAGCTTGTGGGGCACTCTGGTCCAAGTCCTCACTTGAATGCCTGGATGCTTCACATAGAATGTATATGAACAAAACATACTTGAGAAACAACAGTTGTGTTGGTTAAATTGGGGGAAATAATAGACTTCTGCTCGTGAATAGAATCATCTTGGTGTTTCTGAAGCATTGACATTCTATTATGAAGAGTCTGTGGCATTGACTGTAATAGTTAATACTGCCTGTGATCTATGTCTTGGCCTCAAGAGTCAGCGTAAAGGTACATTTTTAAGACCATCATAAGCAGATAATGCTATAATCTAGTCTTACTTGCATGAGACAGGCTGTGAAAAACATGATCCCCAGTAGCAGTACAGCCTGGCGTCTGACTAGCCAGGATGTGGCCATTCTGAAAGGAGCCCAGGGTCCTGGAGAACAGCAAGCTGAACATGAGTCAGCAGTGTGCCCTTGCAGCTGCACCGGCAAACTTGAAGCTGCACTAGAAAGCATAGAGCTGGAACACATCCAGGAATGGGATTATTCCACTCAGCAGTTGTTAGGCCACACCTGGAACACTGTTTCTGGTTTTGGTCTCCCCAGTTGAAGAGTGACACTGAGGGCTATGAAGAATGATTGAAATGTTGGAGAGCTTGACACGTGAAGAAAGATGGAAGAAACTGGTTCTCTTCATCCTAGAGAAGAGAATGCTTTGAGGATCTGATCAATCTTATGTCTAAAAAGTAGTTGTAGAGAATATGGAGGTACTCCTTTCACAAGGGTGCACGGTAGGAGGGCAAGAGGCAATGCATACAATTTGCTTCAGGGGAAATTCTGTCTGAATATAAGAAAAAATTCTCACTTCACATTCAAGCAGTGAAATAGGCTGCCCAGAGGAATGATGTAATCTCCTTCCCTGAGAAGTTGTGGTTTTACTTGACCCAGCCAAGGGTAACAACCTGATATCAACAGGAAGTTTTGCCAAAGGATCTGTAGGTCTTCCTTCTGACCTAGACTTGTCTATAATTCCGTGAATAATTTTTACTGAACTATTATCTTTGGTTATGAATAGTGTCATGTTTTAGATTGATGGCTCTGTGTATGGTAATTTTCTGTCTATTGAACTTCAGTTTTAAAGATGATGTAACAATTTTTCCAGTAATATTTTTCACTGCTACTGTTCACTCAACTTCCAGTCCGTGGTTTATTTTGGGTTTTTTAGGGGGGTGAGTGTATTGTTTGGTTGTTTTTTTTGCTAGCGTGGGGAGCTTTTTGCTGTTGGAAATCTGTCACACCCCGTAGATGTCTTGTGAATAGTGATCCAGTTACTGTTTATCTTCTGTTGAGTATATGAAATATATTTGGTGTCTGGAGTATCTTATTACAGGTGAGGCCTATAGGCAGGTGCTTTTTTCTTTTTAAGTTAGAAGCACATAATTTAAGATTGTGTCATTAATTTCTTCACAATTTTAAACATCCCCTGAGTAGTTTTAAATGTCCCTTGAGGAGCATGAATGCCACAACCAGAGAGAATGAAAGCACTTTCTCCTCTCTGTCTATCAGTGTTTACTTAATGTTTCTGTATTTGTCAGATTATCTGTGCCAGGACTGAATTCACTTTCTTAGTAATGGAATGAGGAAAACAGGGAAATGCAGTTGAGATATTAATGAAGTTAAGACAATTATGACCCATTTTTACCATTACAGTAGAAGACTTTAGATCACTTAAGTTTTCTATTCCATGATTGTTTGCGGTAATATTTTGCTAGATAACCTGTAGCAAGTGTTTTTGAGTTTTGCTATTGTAAGTCAGGGCCATAGCTGTGTGTCTTCTTACTGAATACATGCCTGTCTCTGAGCTGATTTGTTAAGTGTTGCATGTTTTCCTGATAGCAAGATGACCGTGACTAAAATCTGAGTGAGAGCAGATATGCATTCATATGTACGTTGTTGCAAGACTAAACTTACCTCTGGATTTACATCTTCTAGGGGGCCAAAGGTAAGGCCAGCCTGCCTAACTTCTTAGACCATATCATTGCTTCTGTGGTGGAAAATAAGAAGACGTCTGATGCTGCAAAACGAGCTAGTAATTTAGCTGACACACAGAGAGAGGTGAAGGAAATGGTAATGGGCTTAAATGTGCTGGATCCACACACTTCCCACTCTTGGCTCTGTGATGGTAGACTCCTTTGCCTTCATGATCCTAGCAACAAAAACAACTGGAAGATCTTCAGGGAGTGCTGGAAACAAGGCCAGGTGGGTGATGACAAATAGCCAACTCTTACTGCTTATAAGTACACTGAAATTTTAACCTATACCTTGGTTATTGACAAATCCATTCAAACTTTGACCAGTTGTTCCTGATGAATATGATGATTTCAGCTGTAGCACTATAAACAGGGGACACAGTGGCCCTATCCACTCCATGCTGTACTGACTCAAGCCCACGTGCTTTTGCACATCGAGCTTTTCTCAGCTTACCAGTGTGACAGTATGTCTGTGACAGCCTTTTTAATTGTGGTGTGGATTGTGCTGAACCTGCTCTACTGCAGCCCACTACAGTAAATCTACTATGATTTCCTGCGTGTGTCCTAGTATCTACCACATATTTTGTAGCCATGGGGAAAGGTCCATTCCTTCCAGCTGCAGCATGTAGAAGAATGCAAGTGCTGCGTGCGCTAATTTCTGCTGAATTTTTGGTGAAATTTTGGGTGTACTTGATGCAGTGTCTTACCCTGCGCCTACAGTCTGCGTGTACCCAAGTATTGTTGCAAACTCAGCACTATCCTGGGTTGTCTGAGGGGTAATCAGCTGGTAGACCTTCAGTCAAGAGACTGGACCTTAGACCTGCTGCCAGCATAGACACTTTTTGAGATCTCAATCCATAGTGCTACAGCTTCAGACTTTTCCAGAGTCATTAAGATTGGCCTGGTCAGACAAGCTGAATCTTAAAGAGTGAGTAGCTGCTTCTGCAGAGGAACTGCACCTGTAGCTCCAGAAGAATATGATGTCCATCAGTGTTCAAACTGTGTTCTTGGCACTTTGTTCTGCAGCTACCTCCGACACCATTGCCTTCACTGACTACTCGGAATTGAGACCATTGGTGCTAGATAGTTATGTCACTCTTCATCTTTTCTGGATAAGTCCTTGTTGTCAGCTGCTTCTGCTGTTGTTGTGCTAATCCTCTTGGCACTAACATTCCATCCTTAGTTGTGGTTGCTCACAAGACATATGGACTGCTAATCTGTGGCAGAGGAACAGATCAGGTTGCATATTCCTCTTTTAGCACTTTGAGTCTGTTCCTGCCAGAAGCGGAGTACTTCTCCATTAAATTTAGTGTGTCTCATGGGACTGCACCTTCTGAGTCCCCTGGGCACAAGAATAACTAGCATGTAGGTGTGAGAAAGGCAGAGGGGACTGTGGTACCACCACCCACAGAGTTACCAGTTCCTCACTCTCTAGCCAGCTCCTAATAGGTGGAAAAGGCTGCTGTTTACTACGCCCTTGCTTATCTGTCTAGAAACTTAGCTTGCTGCTGGTATTGCCAGCCTTTCCCCTAAGTGCAGTTACCTTCATGTCCTGATTTTTTTTTTTAATTTTTTTTCTTGTACTGCGTTAGGGGTCTCTTCTGTTTTGTTTTTTTTTTTAAACCTGTTGCATCTTTCTGATTAATGAAGGAATTTGGATGATTCTTTTGCAGTGCTCTGGTATCAGTCATCTGCCTGACTTGGCAAAGAGCTCTCTAGTTTCTGTTCAGTATACTCTGATAATTTTTTCAATCCTCTCTGTCAGCAAATATTACTCGCTGTCTGAGGAGGATCCTAAGTATTTTTGGAATACTTAAAAAAGCTGTACTTGTCAGTTTCTCTGCAGATGACGCTGGCCAATCACCAGCTGCCAGGTGCGGTGCGTGGCTGGATGGTTCTTGACTGCTGATGAATCCTGAGGGTCTCCTTATGGAGATGAGATGTGACCTGGGGCTGCTCAGCTGGAGAAGAGTAGCCCGAGAGGGGAGCTGATCAATGCTGAGCAAGAGCTCCAGGGCCCCCAGGGGGCAAGAGGCTGGGGCCAGACTCTGCTCAGTGGTGCCCAGTGCCAGGACAAGGGGCACCGGGCACCAACTGGAACCTCGTAGGTTCCATTTGAACATGAGGAAAAATTTCTTGACTTTGAGGGTGACAAAGCCCTGGCCCAGGCTGCCCAGAGAGGTCGTGGAGTCTCCTTCTCTGGCAAGATTCAAAACCCTGGACATAATTCTGTGCAGCCTGCTTGAGGTGACCCTGCTGGAGATGAGGGGCTGGACTAGATGATGTCCAGAGATCCCTTCCAACCCTCACCATGCTGAGATTCTGTGATTACCAGTCTTCTGTCAGATGTGTAGCTTACAGTGTGCAATGCCTTCCAAGTTGGTGCATACGCTGAGGCTCTGCCTACAACTGTCATGTTCATATGACCTCTCGATATAAGATTTTTGCCCCAAGATGTGCTATAGATGCTTTTGGATGATTTTATCATTCAAAGTTCCCCTTGTATAGCAACAAACTAGTTCCTTGCTCATTCAAGGATTCTCCAGTGGTGTTGCACTCACTCAATTTTCTGTTGAAATGTAGAAGGCAATCTAAGAGAATCTCCCTTTTCTGCACAAGAGAGAGCAGGTGACCCAGGCAGGCATCCAGAGGAAAAAACCCTCTTAACTACCCTCCCTAGCACAATAAATAATACACACTGGACACTATATACGAGCCATGTGAAGATCTTAGCCACGGTAGCATCTCAGATTGTTAAAAGGGAAAAATCTTTTTCCTTAATGTTTGGATAACGAATGACACTCTTTAGGTGTCATGCAGAAAGAGCAACATTTTTCAAATCCTGTGTCTTAGAAATTGTCAGAAATAAGTTGAACTCTGTCTTATCCCAGAATTTACTGGGAGACCATAGGATTATTTCTTTCTGAAGTTGTTCATCAAGAGCATTTTGCTCTTCTGAACATGCATGTTGCTCATGTGGGGATACTATAAGGATTCTCATCCTATAACAACCTATTCTTTTCTGAATTTTCACGCTAGGCTTTGTCTTTTTTTGAGATACTGATGATCTGGGTGGTGTTGGAGGTTTTTATTTGTTTTTTTCCCTGTAGTGTGAGAGCAGATCTGGCAGGAAACGTCAACCAACAAAGTCCTTTTATCTTGTAACCCTAGCTGTGCTCTTCACTAGAGAGAACATTTTCTTTCTTCCATGAGAAATTCTCTGTTACATAGCTGGAAGGGTTAAGTAGATATTTATTTATTTATTTAAATTATAAGTGGTCAAGTCAATACAGCAGTGATCAAAATTTATCATTATTTTCCTGGGTTGAAGATGACTGTTTTATCCATCAGCTTAATGTCTACCTGGCAGCAGTTTCCACCTATCCTGGGAAAGGTACTGTTATTTTACTCCTCATCCATGCTCCCTAGGGTTTTGTAGAATATAATTAAAACCTTTCCTTTACCTTAATGTTTGTAATTCCTGCTGTGACCAGGGAATATATTTAAATTTGGCATCAGTATCTGCTTTGTCATCTTAGGGAGATTTGCTGCTTGTCAGAGACTCGCATTTGGAACATAATGGAAAGACTGCTGAAGCTTGTCTGTCCCTCAGACATTTATCTTCTGCTGCTCTTCCATATTTGCACAAACAGTACTACCAGGGAGACCTGGATAGCGTCAAGAGTGACTATATGCTTCTGGAAGTAGTTGTCAAGTCCATGGTGCCCAGGTGGTTTTCTTAATCTTGATGGTGAGGAGTAGAGGAGTGGATTGATCCTGCATCTCAAACCATTGTTTGTATAGCTGGTCTCAAGAACAAGGTTTTGGGTTTTATGGTCATGGGAACCTCTCTGAGGATTGAGGTCGGCTTGGAAGAGATGAGATCCATCTAAGTGGGGCAAAAGCATCTTTGCCAACAGACTGGCCAACCTGATGAGGAGACCTATAAGCCAGGAACACCAAAGGAGGGGAGAGTAGGACCAATAATCAAGGGAATTAGTTGACTGAGTTGGCAAGCAAGCAATGCAGGGTGATGTGAACGGGAGAAACCTCATACTCGAGAAGACAGGGATGAAAGATGTCCACCTCAAGTATACACACATAAGTAAGGAACTGTGTACGTCACAGCATTGTGAGGAAAACTGTCATACTGTTGCTGGGAAATCAGCATGACCAGGCGTCTTTCTGAAGTGCTTGTTCACTAATGCACACAGCACAAGGAACAAACGGCCACAATCTCATTGGTATGATGTAGAAGTTGGTGGGACAGCTCGTACAACTGTAGTATTGCAAGGGATAAGTACAGCCTGTTCAGGAAGGGCAGGCCAGGAGGATGAGGAGGGAGCAGAGATGTTTATGTTCGGGAGCAGCTGGAATATGTGAAACTGTGTAGGAATGGATGATGAGCCATTTGAGAGCTTATGGGCCAGGATTAGTGAGCAGACTAATGTGGGCATTGTTGTGGTGAGTATCTGCTACAAACAGGCTGATCAAGGAAAAGTGCTGTGGCCTTCAGGCAACTGGAGGAAGACCTGTGTTCACATTTCCAGGGCCTCATGCGGCCACCTTGATACCTGCTGGAGAAACAACACAACAGGTCACAAGCACCCCTGAAGTTTCCTGGAGTGCATTGATGAATGACAACATCCTGACACAGCTGATCAAGGAGCCAGCTGGGGAAGGGCAGACTGCTGAACCTCATGCTTACAACACAGAGTGTGCTGTCAGAAGATGTGAAGCTAAGGGGCAGCTTTGGCTGCAGTGGCTCTCGGGTGGTGGGGTTCGGTTCAAGATCCTGAGAGGAGATAGCAAAGCAGAAAAAATGACAGACCACAAGCCTGGGCTTCAGGAGAGCAGACTTCCACTTCTTCAGATACCTACTTGTAAGAATCCCACAGGATATGGTCCTGAAGAGAAGAGTGGCTCAGGAAGACCGGTTGAATCGTGTTTAACCAGGCTTGTAGCCTTCCGTGATGAGACAAGTAGTTTGATGGATGAGGGAAGAGTACTGGATGGTTTTGTCTTAAGTTTATTAAGACTTTTGACACTGTCATAGTGTCATCAGACAAACTGATGACGTACAGACTAGATAAGTGGACAGTATGGTGGATTTAAAACTGACTGAAATGCCATGGCCAAAGGGTTATGATCACAGTCACTACTGGGGTACCCTAGGGGGTCAGTATTGAGTTGAGTACTGTTTAGTATCCTCGTTAATGACCTAGATGGGACAGAGTTCATACACCCTTAGCAAGTTTACACACAATACAAAACTGGGAGGAATGGCTGGTACACCAGATGGTTGTGCTGCTGTTCAGACGGATGTGGACAGGCTGGAGAGCTGGACTGAGAGGAATCTGGTGATGTTCAGCAAGGGAAAGTATAAAGTCCTGCAGCTCAGGAGGAATAACACCCTACAACAGTATGTGCTTGGGGTCCTGGTGGACAAGGAGGTGATTGTGAGCCAAGAATGCCTGCTGAATACCAAGAAGGGCAGGCATCATCGTGAGCTGCATTAGGAAGAGCATTGTCAGCAGGTTGTGGGAGATGATCCTTCTCTTCTACTTGGCACTCCCATTCTGGGGTCCCCAACAGAAGAAAGGTGTGGACTTTACTGGAGAAAGTCCAGTGAAGGGCCACAGAGGTGATTAAGCAACAGGAATGTCTTTCATATGAAGAGAGGCTGAGAGAGCTTGGACTGTTTCTTCCAGGGGAAGAGAAGGCTTGGGACAGTGTGAGGAGGAAATCATATCAATGTGTATGAATACCTGATGAGAGGGAGCCAGACTCTTCTCAGAAGTGCCCACTAACAGGACAGGAGGCAGTGCACACAAATTAAAACCCAGGAAATTCAACCTGAACACAGGGAAACACTTTTTTTGGTGAGGATGGTCCTTTCCAACCTAAATGTTTCTGTGATAACTCCGGGCTTTTTTTGTTGTTGGGTGTTTTTTTCCCTGAAGTTGACAGGAGTAAGGTAACAATCCTTTTTTGTTTTCTTTGACCTAACTCTTCGGCACTCCAGAGTTGAGATTTCATTGCTTCTAGAACTTAAGGGGTACGTTGCATAAAACTTGAAAACCATGACTATTTCAGTTATCCCCAAAGTGTGAATTTTTTTATTTATTTTTTTTTCCCCCTCCACTCATTTCTGAATTAGTAGTTGCCCTCACTTTGGGACTAAAATGGGTACTAATCCTGTTAAGATGCCAGTGGGCAATCCAGGTGAAGCATTGTTTATTGGAGTGCTTTTAAGCAACGTAACTTTGGCGTTGCTTGTCTGTAGCTCTGCAGGTATCTTTGCCTAATGCACTGATAATACTGGAGCATCTAGAGGCATCTGCGCTCCTCAGGATTGTTCTGAACTCTTCATGTAAATAGACTCAAACTCCACCCTAAGTACGGAACACAGCTGGTAATTAATTCAAACTTGCATAGACCTTTGAAGTGTTATGTGAACATAGGTAGCAGTTACTAAACTTAGAGTTCTTCAGGTGGGGTGCACACTGTGCCAGTTCACAGCCTCTCTTCTTTTTTTTCTCAAGTCTTATAATTCTCTAGAGATTGCAGGGTGAGAGGAACTGACAAGATCTTGGACAGTGTTGGGAGGATTGTCTGGTGTACCTTCTCCCCTAGTATTGTTAGTTTAGCAAGTGCCTTGGGCGCTAATGGGGAGATGCCATTCAAATCTACATTATTAGCCTGAACATGTTAAAACCTCTTTGGCAAGTGAACAGCCACTTTTCCACTACTTGGTTTGGTACTAGGAAATTAAGGATGGTCCATGATTATACATAAAGAAAATCTCCTATTAGAAGGCTTGACTAAAAATGCTGTTTCTAGTGGTAGCTGAATTTGTGCTTAAAAAAAGGAGATGTGATGGTACTTTCATAGGTGGATTAACTGTGGCTGGCTGCCAGACCTCTGTTAGCTGCCCTCTCACTCCTGCTTCTCAACAGGACAGGGGAGAGAAGATAAGGTGGAAAAGTTTGTGGGTCAAGATAAAGACAGGGAGCTCACTTGGCAATTGCTGTCACCAGCAAAGCAGACGAAATTTGTGGAAAAGTTATGTAATTTATTGCCTCTTAAAAATAGAGTGGGATGGTGGGGAACAAAGCTAAAAACACCTTACCCCACCCACTTCTCCTTCTTCCTAAAGGCTCAACTTGACTCCTTCATTCCCAACTCTTCTATCTCCTTGCCCCCCAAAGCAGCACAGGGGGAAGGGAGAATTAAAGGAGTTGCAGTCCATTTGTACACTGTCTCTGTTGCTCCTTCCTCCTCACGCTTTTTCTCTGCTCCAGTGTGGAGTCTCTTCCACAGGATACGATCCTTCATGAACGGCTCCAGTGTGGGTCCCCAACGGGCCACAATTTCTGTCAGAAAATCTGCTTCTGTATGGGTTTTTCTCTAAGGGCTGTAGCTCCTGCCAGGAGCCTGCTCCAGCCTGTGCTCTTCGTGGGCTGCAGCTTCCTTCAGGGCATCTCCTCCTGCTGCAGCATGGGGCCTTTCATGGGCCGCAATGTGAATATCTGCTCCACCATCGTCCTCCACAGGCTGCAGGTGGACAACTGCTTTCACCATGGTCTTTTCCACGGGCTGCAAGGGAATCTCTGGAGCACCTCCTTCCTGTTGTCCTTCACTGACCTTGGTGTCTGCAGAGTTGTTCCTACCTCCTTTTCTGCCCATCCCTTCCCACCGCCTCAGCAGCTACAGAGCATTTTTTACCCTTTCTTATTATCACAGAGGTGCCACCAGCATCAATTGCGGGCTCAGCTTTGGTCAGCAATGGATCTGTTTGAGCCAGGTGGAACCATCTGTGTCCAGCACAGGGTAGCACCCAGTCTCATCTCACAGAGCCCACCCTGCTGCCGACACCTTGGCCATATAGACCTAATATACTTGCCTTAGTAAGTCTAATACGATACCTCTTCTAAGGCAACTGCACGTGGCCTGGAACTGAAGTTTGTTTTGTCTCTGGTTGGTTGGTTGGTTGCACAAAAACCAGACATGAATGAAAATAGATTTGTGGTGTGTTTTGTATGATGGTAGCCAGGAGTCTCAGCTCTTAAGAAAGTTTGGCTGCATGTGTAAGAAATTTGGTTATGGTGGAGTAAGCATTCATCTTTGTATTCTCAGCCCGTGCTGGTATCTGGTGTCCATAAGAAGTTGAAGTCAGAGCTTTGGAAACCAGAAGCTTTCAGCCTGGAATTTGGAGATCAAGATGTAGATTTGGTGAACTGCAGGAACTGTGCCATAATTTCAGACGTGAAAGTGCGTGACTTCTGGGATGGCTTTGAGATAATATCTAGTAAGTAATATCTATGGCTGACTAGATTAACTGAGCAGTCTGTTTTGCTACCTTCAATTCCTCCTTTTCCACCTATTTTCCTTTTTAAAAATAAAAATTAAAAAAAATTCAAATAGTTGTCAGTCTCATCCAGAGAAGCCATTGCTCGTTAGATGTAGTGCACCCTAGAAAATACTGGTGAAGATTAGGGCGGGGCTGCCCAAGAAAACTTCATCTGTACTACAGGGTGTTGGTGTATGTAACTTTCCTACATCAAAGGATGATCCATTTCACAGGAAACTGCTTTTTTTTACCTTTCCTCAGTGAAATTAACCATCAGTTACCTTCATTAAGACAGTAAGTAATTTGACTACCCTTTCTCTCCTTCCAACCTCAACTTTTGTTGTAAAACTAAAGGGGATCTGCAGAGCTAAAACAGACTGAGGCTTCTGATGCTAAAACTTGGACTTGGTGAAATACTTCAACTAAGTAAACTTGACATTGTAAATTATTTTTATAGTAGATCATCTGTGAGTACAAATACAAGTTTATATGTATTATGAATAGTAATGCTGTATGCATACCTCATGTGACAACACATCAATTAGTGCTCGAGTTCTCCTTTGAGAAAATGTTTTGTCTAGTGTGGATGTGGAAGCGAACCAGTTAAAATTCCTGGGGATATGACTGGTCAGATTAAAGGGCTTTTGAAAAGCAGAGTACCCTATTTTAGATTGTATATATCTAGATGAGAGTGGTCTTATTTAGAGTTGTAATGATTCATTGCAATGTTGCTGATTTTTAGCGCTGTGTATAAAACATTTTCTATATTTATTGCTATGTGCACGTAGGAGAAATGGTGAACTATCAGATGACTTAATAGAATGTTTGTTCAACAGCATGCGAAATGATAGATTTGTAAACCAAGAATATTCCATTCCCTAGTCATCTTCCAATAAAAGAACTCCCAACTTTTGACTTGTTTTTATATGGTTCCAAGTACAGAGACTTGTATTTTATATGCTTAAATTGCTTACCACCTCTGTTACTCAGAAATAGATGGTCTATAAGGATACAGCAGTGTGGTCTTTCTGTGTATTAATGGTAATTGGGAAACTTCACAAACTCTTCACTTTTGTGCTATGGTCATTTGTGAAAATAGTCAATTTGTATGAGTCAAGTTGTCTTTGAGAAATGTTATTTGCAGCTTATCTCCAGACAGATATTCTTCTTTCAGTGAAATTAGCTGCTGCCTTTCTTTAGACTGTGCTTTTAAGACACTTCATTTGAGAAATGTTAGTGACCTAGGTTGGAAAACTTGATCGCTTTTGCTACACTCTTTTAAATACATTTTATTTAGTGTTTTTTCAGCCATATACAGTCTCCAGTTTATTATTTGCTACTAGTCCAGAGATTTCACATGCTAACTCTTATGAAAACTGCAAATTATGTAGCGAATACATACACCTGAATTTTAGATTTCTTAAGTATGTGGCTGGTCATCTCCCCTCGTCACTTGCATTTAGTGAAGAGATGTAGAACAGCCTCTGAATTTGAAGTTGGTATTGAAATAATGCCTTAATTATTCTATATGATGGAATTAGTTAATTTTAATTTTGTGCTGCTTACTTTTAGTATCTTTGAGCTCTAAGTGGACTTCTGACAGGTCTAACTTTTTGTTTTGGTCCTTCTTAGACCTGCTTTTCTCTGCTGATCAGGTATTTTTTGGGTTTTGTACAGTTTCATGTAGTTTGTCAGATCTGTATGTTTTCCTTCGGGTATCTCTTTACTCTGTCCTTTCTGAATAGCCTTCCTGCAAGTTTCTTCTCCTTGTTTGGAACAAAGATCCTTGATAAGTTAAAAATCTTGAATATGGGAAATTTTGAAACATCTTTCAATTCAGGTCCTTGAGCTTTTTCCATTCACTTGACTCTTCAAAATTGGAGCTTGACAAAATTTGTTTTCTTTAAATCAGTCACTTTGATTTACATACCTGCAGTTCCTAATTCCTTTTAATTTTAATAAACTTTTTTTTTCATTGCAAGCTAAAACTGTATTCTGTAGGCTGTTGATATGTAACACATGATTCTCAGGTCTTCAAGTCATGGTTGTTTAAATATGCTTTCTCTTTTGGTGCTGTCAGGAACTATGCTAGGTTTGGCTAAGGTCAGTTGCTTTTTGTTTGGCTGACAAACCTTGGTAAGGTAGAAAGTGGTGAAGGATGTTACTTTCTGGGGAAGGGGGATGTAAACAAGTCAGACTCCAGTACACCCTGTTTTCCACCTGATGGGTTCATGTAAAGTTGTGAAGAATCTAGTAGAAGTGAGCTGTGTTTCCCTACAAATGTTATGCTGCATTTTCTAAGCTGTTCCATATAGCACTTCCAAATAATATCCTCTCTTAGCCATTGTAACAGCAGTTGATGTGATCAGTACTGTCATGTTGTACACCCGCTGTTGTGCACGTAACATCTTTCTCTTACTAGTCAGGAATTGCGTACAACTCTTGAAGCAAAGAACAAATGTTTGAATTCGTCACCCTGGTAATTTGAGTGCCTCCAGCAAAGAAGAATTTAAAAAATAAGGCTGTCTTCCTCAGTAACCACCTGCCATTTTGGTTTTTGAGTGTGGTACCATGGTTTCTTGCTTTATACTGAGGTTAGCATGAACCAATAACTTTCATTTTATAAAAGCACCACTCCTCTTGAAAGATAAAACTCTTTTAGACTTTGGTAAAAGTAGTAAGGCAAAATGCTTTGGAAAGGCTTGTTTTCAAAGTTGAATAAAAGCTATTCTAAAACTTAGCAACTGTGCAAGGTCTGTCAAGCCTCAGCTGTAGATAGCAATACATACATCTAATTGTTAAACTGTAGTTTGGTCATACTATAATGCTTGGGAGCCCAAAGAAAGATCAGGATCCCTTTCGCTGTGCAATGTAAGAGGTCTTGGTACAAAAGACTTAGAGCTTAAACAAGGTAACAGGCTGTGGTAAAAAGATGATATATGAAGAAATCTTTATTTCTTGCAGAACGGCTTAGGTCAGATGATGGTCAGCCAATGGTACTAAAGTTAAAGGACTGGCCTCCAGGGGAGGACTTTAGAGATATGATGCCTACAAGGTAAGTAAACTTTACTTTCAATGCCTATGGGACTGCTGTAGGCACTGCAGGGGGAAAACATACCTTTGTTCTTTCTGTTCTCTAGGTTTGAGGACTTGATGGAAAATCTTCCGCTTCCTGAATATACCAAGAGGGATGGCAGACTGAATTTGGCTTCAAGGCTGCCAAGCTACTTTGTCCGTCCTGATTTGGGTCCCAAAATGTACAATGCCTATGGTATGTGAGCATAGTTCTGCAGATACTGATTTTTGTAATTCTTTATTCATACTCTTTAGTATACTTAGGGCAAATGCAAGACTGTGGCATTAAGTGAAACTCGGTGCTTATCCTAGAGCACATTGTATTTGTTTTAATTGGTCCTGCGATCTATTCCTATGATAGTCCTCTCTGTCAGATGTGCCCTTTTTTGTCTTGCGGTTTCCAAGAGATGTATGTATAAGTTAAGTTTGCAAACAAGTATTATTTAATAACGTATGATAAGGATAATACCGATACAGGGTTCAAGGGAAAGTTAGTATCTTTCTGAGACTAACTGATATATTTGAGAGAAAAATTAGCCAGCTTCTGGGCACGTTGTTCTGCGTGTTCGTGTTTCCGACCAGGGCTGTAACTTTATTAATCCGTGTCTAACAACTCAGACCACAGACAGTATGCATGACAAAACTGTCAGCATGTTCAGCTACCTGAATTGAATAGTTTTGTCCTCTTAAGATTGTAACTATATATAGGTAACTAGCATACAAATGGAGGAAACTTGTGTCTGAACACATAGCCTGCACGGGGCTGTGAGGCATTAAACTTCCAAATGATTGTCAATGTAGCAGAGTATGGAGGATATATGATCAATTAATGCATATCATATCAACTTGCACTGTTTCGATTCCTGAAGGTACTGATGTTGAGGTCATAGCCAAAAGAAGATTTTGGAGACTTCTAATTTAAAATAAATAAATGTTAAAGTACCAGGATGCTTTTAAATAATTGGTTGATTTGAAAGTATGTACTTTTGCAACTTAAGAGTAAGATAACACCTAAAGTAGTTGCTCTTTGCATATACTGATAAATGTCAAGTGATTTTATTTTACACTCCATTATAGGCTTAATTACTGCAGAAGACAGACGAGTT
This sequence comes from Baryphthengus martii, assembly GCA_013396935.1. Lineage (NCBI taxonomy): Eukaryota > Metazoa > Chordata > Aves > Coraciiformes > Momotidae > Baryphthengus > Baryphthengus martii. The sequence continues at coordinate 69,751 of VWZK01012980.1, read as the reverse complement.
GGTACCACAAACCTGCACTTGGATGTGTCTGATGCTGTTAATGTCATGGTGTACGTTGGGATTCCCGTTGGGGAAGGGACCCATGATGATGGTAATGCTTGAGGAAACCTGGTTTCTGTCTATTAAAAGTCAATTGTGTGTGTGAGAAAAGGCTGTGCCATTTATCTTTTAAGCGTGTCATACCTATGATACATAACCCAAATATACAAGGCAGTTTGCTACCTCTGCAGCGCATATTTAGAACCGCAGTAATGCTTCATTGGCTCCCAACTGTGGAAGCAGCAGAGCTTTGATAGAAGATAGAAGAAAGGAGGAGAAAGGGTGATAAGTTGCTCGCTCTTCTCCTAGTATTTGTGTAATAGTAATTTAGGTCAGTTTGAATGCCTGACAGAGATTTGTGATTAGCTTTCAATTGACACATCCCCTGAATTTTGTTAAGGTGGAACTTGGTCTCCTTAGAAAGGACACTGTATGATGAGGCAGTTGCAGCAGCAGCGTGACTGGATTTAGCAGCTCAGAATGCTCCTTCCTCTTTTTACATGTCAAAAATGAGAAGCTTTGTAATCATATTGCTTTTATGTGAATTGATCTTTCAGAGGTTCTGAAAACAATTGATGAAGGAGATGCTGATGATGTAACAAAGCAGAGAATCCATGAAGGAAGAGAGAAACCTGGAGCATTGTGGCACATCTATGCTGCCAAGGATGCCGAAAAGATACGGGAACTTCTCCGGAAGGTATGGTGGTTACAAAGGAGGCTTGAGCCTACAGGATTCCTTGACGAGCTTGCTTGCAGCAGCTGAATGATACAAATTGCCATCAACATCAAGTGCATAGGTATTCTGATGCTGTCTTTGGAGGACATTAATAGTTGTAATGCTCCCAGGGTTTCAGCCTGGTATAGAATCTTCATACTAATGCACGTGTCACTAGTTAAGACCTAAATGAGCTTAATGAAAGTAATGTCTTGCCTTGAAATTGTTTATTTGTAATGCTTTTTGGTACAGAGCTTTTTTGTGAGCCAGTAATATCAAGGTGCTGTCTCATGGTTTCCTCCCTGACCCCATATCTTGGCCCTAGGTTGGAGAAGAACAAGGACAAGAAAATCCCCCAGATCATGACCCCATTCATGACCAAAGCTGGTACTTGGACCAGACCTTACGTAAGCGTCTCTATGATGAGTATGGTGTACAAGGCTGGGCAATAGTGCAGTTCCTTGGAGATGCTGTGTTCATTCCTGCGGGTGCTCCCCATCAGGTAAGTATGCTGACTCTGGGCCATGGTGACAAATAAAATTGAATTTGCAGCGCAACAAAACTGCAACTTCAAAATAACTCCTTGTTAATATTTTTGACCTAGGTTTCTTATTCTACGTATGCAGTTCTTACAGGAGCAATCTGAATTGGATGTATCTTAGTTATTACATTATTAAAAATTACATAAATACCTGAATGATGTGTATAGTTCTCTGATAGAACTAAGAGGGAAAAAAAAGAGTGAGTGAATGGTAGGAAACATCTGTGTGTAGTGAAACTTCAGCCAAGGGAACAGAATTCCAAAAAAGTGTCGAGAAAGTAGAAAGCTTGCCTTAGGGAACACTAGTATATGTGGGAGAATAGGGAACATGTGAGATCATCCATTTTCTTCTGTTTTTTTCTAATAGACACAATGCTGTGTGAGATCAAGTAGTGTTCATTTCCTGTTTCTTATAAGTAAATGTGGAAGAACCTAACATATGCGTGGGGTTGTTGGAGTTTTGTATGGTTCATCCAGTCTTGGTTTATCTGTCATTTGATATGGGGTTTTTTAGGTCCATAATTTGTACAGCTGCATTAAAGTGGCAGAAGATTTTGTATCTCCAGAACATGTGAAGCACTGCTTCCGTCTGACCCAGGAGTTCAGGCACCTCTCTAATACTCATACAAACCATGAAGATAAACTGCAGGTAACCATTTTATGACACTATTCACTAAATATATCCTATGTGTTGCCCGCTTTGTTCAGTACTAGAAACGTGTGACTAGTGATTTGAAGAAAAAAAAAATTAGTAATAAACTTTTGGATTTCTAGAGAACTTTTCGCTATTGGACTAGTGCATGTGTGGATATTATTTTTAAATGGCTGAATCCTGAATGACAGTGAAGCGTAACAGAAAAAAAACCAAACGAATGTTAAAAAGGAAAAAAACAGTGCTTTGTTTTGAAGAGATATGTTTGTTTGACCAGGGATGCTTGTATTTATTTCTTTATTACCTGTGTGAAAAAAATTGCTCTGAATGTGAAGGATTGCTTATTTAAATCAGGGATATGGTTTAGTGGTGGACTTGGCAGTTTTAAGTTTAAAATTGGACTTGATGATCTTAATAGGTCTTTTCCAAACTAAATGATTCTATGATTCTAAATTAGTCCCAAACAGGAAAACTAAATGTATTTTGGCTTGAAGAAGTGTGACTGCTTAGACTAGTAATTATGTGTAGAACTTACTATGCACTGTGTACAGGACAGTAAGACTATGTACGTTGTGTACAGGACAGTAAGTTCTACAGAGACAAGATTGTGGGAGACCTTTTTTGGTTTCACCTGTGCATGCTTCTGAAGAGTTATTATCTGTTTAGCTTGCAAATTTTGTCAGCTTTTTTTTTTTGTGTTAGTAACCTTATTTGTGTAAAATGAGGGAGGGTGGAGAAAAGAGAGGAAAAAAAAAATTAGTAACAACTGCTGGCAAAATGGAACTCAATACTCCTGTGAAAAGAAGTATTGGTTGTATTTGTGCCTCACAGCCAACCTTTATAATTTTATTTTGTCATTTTTCACATATATTTTTACAATGTTTTTATATAAACAGCTCTTTCTGTACTTCTATGTATATAAGTACACAGAGACAGTAACTGTTGCATAAATTATACAAAAGACTGAGGTTGTAATGTGCATCAGGAAAAAAATGATGGTGCTTGGCAGTTAGTTGAGCAAGTGCGGTTAAGCTACTCAGAGGTGAAACTGTTCCCTTCAGTACCTGGAAACTGAATTCAAATAAACTTAGATCAGAAAAATCAGAAACACGATAAGAGTTTTGACTTTTACATAGCTAAGCATGGAACAGGTTGGTGTGACTACTAGTAGATTTTTCATCTCTGATTTTGGTTGCCTTTCTGGAAGATGCACAGATCAGAAGAATTTCTAGCCTCTATACAAAGACAATAGGGTGATTTGTTGCATCATGTTAATTTACATTGGGTAAAACCATATGATTTTGCTTATTTTGAGTCTGATTCATGTGAATCTGTAAGTGACTTTAATCACAAGAGCTTTTTCAAAGTTAACTCGTGTGACTTCATGGTGTAGTTTCTTCTAGCTCTCACGAGAGAGAGACTTTATCCTAAAATAACTTGAGTAAGTATATGTTTCCAGGTGACCAGAAAATGACTTAATAAATCAGTGCAGGTGTCTGAAATACTTTTTGTCTAACCGTGACAGTTAAAATTTGTCTTGTTGATATCCCAAAGCAGTGGTAGCGTAAACTTTGTGCATAGTCACTGACTGTTATGAATTTGGCTGTCAAAGTTGATTGCATAGGTATGTAGGACTCTCCTTGTTAGTCTGTAGAAGTTGATGATTTTTTTTTCCCCTGTTACAGGTGAAGAACATTATCTACCATGCAGTGAAAGATGCTGTTGGCACACTGAAAGCTCATGAATCCAAACTAGCTAGGTCGTAGGAATTGCTAATTGCAAACGCCCTGTGAAGGAAGCCTTCTGCTCGCAGTGCATACAGGGACTGCACAGGACTGCCTCTGCAGGAGCAGAGGCTTCTCACTGAGAGCTGGTGTGGTCAGTATTACACACACTCTTCAGCCACTGTTTTCTACGCTGCCTCAATGCTGAAGGTCTAATGGAAGGTCGCACTGTTACATGCAGAATTCCAGATTCTAATGGAAGGTGCCATGTCCCTTTCCTGGGGCCTTTTGCAAATTGGAAAAACACGGAAACCGCTTGGTGTTCCTGCATATTATGATTGGAAATGGTATAAAGAGTGTGGATGTTTGGTTTTTCCTTCATGCCTAGTTAGTCTCCATGAAGTTAGAAGGAATGTGCTGGAGGTGGGTTATCCTACTGCAGACTTAGTTGATAGCTGCTGAAGGAATGTGAACCAACAGTAGCCCAACTGCAGAAATTAAAGCAAACTTCCCATGTGAGATACAGGCCAAGGAAAAGCATAAAGCTATTCTCTGCACTCCCCTTCTTGTAGCCGTTTCTCTATACACTGTAGAGTTGCAGAAATAAAGGGAGAACCCACTTTTTTTTTTTTCCCAGGAGACTCCAGAAATAGGAGAATTGTGTATTTAGTGAAAAACTAGGTTTGTAGTGAAACAGTTAATATTTCATGAAAGTAGATATTTTTAGTATTTTTGAAGTACCACAACTGTTCCTGGATTTTCAAGGAAAGGCGCATTACATTTAGTCTTCCTTTCAATAAAATCAAGAAGTGATTTTTAGAAAGCAGTCCAAAATAGCACAAGAACAGCCAAAGGAGAGTGAATAGAAATTGATGCCCCACCTCCCTTGCCCATATTCCTCACCCATTTCCCACCCTCCATCCCTATGCCACACTACTTCTGCAGAATGAGAAGTAAAAAGGAGTATAAACTCTATTCTGATGTGGAGATGTTGTACATCTCTTCCTGCACTGATGACTGCAGGCAATAGTTGACCCAACACCAGTGCTAGCCGAAATCATCTATCCTTTCCAAAGTGAAGGAAAAGTTAACTTTCAGTGTCAACAACTATTTTAAGTAAAACGTTCCTGCTTGATAGAACTGTATTCAGAATTTACTAATGGTCAGCAGTGATGCAATGGATTTCATTGTCCGGGTACATGGGGAAATGTATCTACCTTATATCCAGCTGTACTGTAGTGCCACCTGCAGGCCTGTTAATATGTTCACGGTTATTTCATTTTTTTAAAAATAAAAGTCATTTACTGTAACAGCCTGGGCAGTTTATTTCAGACTTGTACACTGATCTTCCAGCTTCGAGTTTGTCTCTGTTTCTGCCTCTGGTGGCTTAGGATGCCTGCTAATTTCTTGCCCTGTGTCTGATCAGAAGGCTTGGATGTCGTATGCCTGATGTCTCAGGTATATACTGGGAGTGTACCAAGGTACCTGAATATTCTTGATTCTCAGGTATTTTGGGTAGAGGATCTGTCTTGTTACAAACAACATCTCTCGTGCTGTGCTCCCCTCCCCACCTCTCGCTATCTTCCTGACAGGTTGGAGTTCAGAGCTACCCTCTCCACTGGAGGTAGGGTGGTAAAGGTTTCCTGGTTTTCGACTTTGGAGGTTGTGATGCCAGCAGCATTTCTGTTCTGTGACACGTGGCATGCTGGCAGCTTCTCGAGTTGGCTGCAGGGTGCAAGTTGTTCACTCCTGGGCTTTTGCTGCCTTCATAGCTGTGCAGCTATCCTGTGGATATGAGCTAATTCAGTCTGCTAGAGATGAAAAGGACTATCGCAGACCCCTGAGCCATCCAACTTCACCATATTGCTATTGTGCAGAATTTCTTGTGCAGTTCCATTGTAGTCTGTGCGTGCGACCCATTCTGAACGATTAATTTATGTGTGCGTGTGTCTATCAGCAATTACAACTAGATAAAGATCAAAAAGACAAAGGCTTGGCTATGCGTACTGCGATAGCTTCGGTCTTTTCCAGTGTAGTCATCTACACTAAGAGTTCTGGATCTTGTGTTGAACTTCTGGTTTGTCTATCAAACATTGCTTCTGTCTCTTGAATTTTCTCTTTTAGTAACTACAGAATACAATCAATCTAACACAATATTCAGCCAAAAACGGAAGAATGATTTGCACAAAAAATACAGACTAAAACTTAGAAATGTATAGAAATCCAGATTTTAGATGAGATGAGGACAGGAAGAATTGTAAATTGATCTAGCAAATCAGTTACAGTAACTTAAATTTGAAAAAATTTATTCTTGTTCTGGATTGTATGCATTAGGAGATGGAGGCAACCGCTTCTTTCAGCAAGTTTTTCCGATTTTTTTTTTTTTATATGGGGCACAAATTTGCATGTATGTAGATTCAGAATCCACTTATCAATTCTTGCTTGTTTTCCGCTAGAAGGTCTTCAGTTGATTAAAAGCTGTCATTGTCAGCTCTTAGAGTTCTGTTCAGCTAATTAAAATTTAGCTGCTACTGTACAGCAATTTCAGAATTTCTGAAATAGAATTTTCCTGTATTGTGTATCTGCAAATACACATTTTTTATTAATACTGATCAGATACATAAATATATATTCCACATAGATATTGTATACATTCATAAACATGGATTATATATTAAACATATAGTGTATATTATACTTTGTATGTATATAAAGCCCAGACAGCTGCAGGGGTTTGTTTTCTTTCGGACATGCTTAGCCTCTGCTGTAGCTTTACATGATCAGGGATATTTTATGGTACTTGTATGAAGCTCACTGCAAGTCTGTTGTGTTGATGCTGGAATCCCTTTGACAGAGTTGCAAGATTTAATTATGCTTTTTTTTGGACATATGTACCTTTGCTAGCTTATTAATTTAAATGGCTTCCAGAGCCTTTTCCCTCAATAAGTGTTTGTGTTCTGTTTGCACCTTTGACCACTTTCACAACCTCATGGTTCTTTTTTTGTGCCATTTCACTCTCCTGATGCATCTGTCTTCCCAGATGAAGTTTTGGACTGCAGAATCTTTGCATAGAATCTGCTCGGTGTCTCTGATTGTTATTGTTGACTTTCTTGTGCCTCCTGTTTGTTCAGCCACCCTATTTTTGAGGGAAGACAATTCCAGCTACACACAGGGTTCTAAAGTTTATTCACAATGGATTTCTGTAGTGAGATAATGGTGCTTATTATTCATTTCTGAAATATTCCTGTTGCTGCATTTCTTACTAATGCTAAGCACTGAGATTTCTAGTAGTGATGACTGTACCATTTTTCCCAGGTAGTGATAGCTAATCTGGGGCCTATCATATAAACATTTATACATGCATGGTTAGGGTGCTCTCAAGGGCATGTGTTGGGATTCTCTTTACAGGGTTGGTGTGAAGGGTCAGTGTAAGCACTCACCCTCCAGTTCCCGCCAGTACTCTGTCATACTTCGTATAGAGCTTACAGGCAAAAGCAGCCAAATGAACTGATTATAAAATTGTTTTAAGATGTACAATTGTTAGTTTTTTCACAGTATTTTCTGGTTACCAAATGTTAAGGAGCAGCTGATAGCTTAACTGGAATGTAAGCAGATTAAAGGGGGCATTATAAATTAGAAAATTTTGAGCAGAGGGGAAATAAAAACTTCAGTTGCATGTAGTTTGCTGCTGTCATGACATTTGTTCTGCTGAATGCTGTCTTGACTTTACTAAATGAAACTGCACAAGATAGTGGGCAGGCACCTTTTCTGAATGTTGGATTTAAGCTCTGGCTGTCTTACAGCCAACGCCTTGTGGAACTACAGAGAAGTGGAAGCAGAAATTCACGGTTATATGGCTGTTGGCCTGCCCAAGTGAATTTGGATTGCATTCACAATACCGAAGCTCGGTGTGTGCTCCGCCATGCGAGGGCATACTCAGCACTGTCATTCCACAGTTTCACAGAGCCTTGAAAAATGTTACACAGGACACGTTCATCTGTTCCAGACTCAGATAAAGAAGAAGAAATAATGTCCCTGGTCTGAAGATTTCACATCTCTAAGAACTCCTTCCTTTTCTTCATATTGATTAAAAATCTAACAGTCTGTAAGGGTTCATTTTACAATCCTTAAATCTTTTCTCTGTTTATGAACTGTACTCTGAAGCAACTGAACCAGGCAACATAAATATGGGAAAAGTAAGCACTTAGTACATCACAGGTTGTGATCCATTTGATGTTCCTCTGAAAGATGCTGAGACAGCCTCTTGTAGAACCTGAAGATGTGGAATCAGAATTGGAGGAGTTAGATATCGAGCAGTAACTTGAATTTACCTGCAATACAAACAAGATGAAAGAAGTTCTAGGCATGGATATTCTTTAAAGTTATTGCTCCTGTGTACATATGACTTCCCTTTCCTTCCTTGCTACTGATAGCTCTTTGATAGCTCTCTGAGCTTCTGCAGCTAAGAGGTATTGGTTGAGCTGTGTGACACATGCTAGTGACTTGCTCATGCATCAAGCATCCAGGTATTGCCTTGGTGGGAAGAGTGTGAAACTACACAGCACGTGAGTGAAGCACAGCATGGAAGCACCTGTGGACCGTGCATCTTACAGGCTCTGGTTACCGGTAAGTAATCTTACCTTCTGATTGTCAACTTCAGTGTTTTCCCAAACATTACTTTGTCTATCCAGGATGCAGAGACCTGCTTGTGGTCACCCACTCGCAGTGCATCCCAGAATCTGTAATCAGCCCACAGCTTCCTGTCCTCTTAATTGGCAGTGTCTTTAAGATGCCTATGCTTGATCTTTAAAAAAGAGCTGCATGCTCCCACGAGGAATTTGAAAAATAACCAGGCAGAGCTCATCTTACTTTTATCTCTCTCATCCCCCTACTTGACAAGAGCTTTATATTTTATACCTCTGCCTTTATATAGGCTAATACAAAGATGGCAAAACAAGTTTAAAGAGCTAGGTATAACAAAATACAGCTGCTTCCCCTAGGAAGGTCTCTCTCAGCAGCTTTCGATCACAAAGCAAAACAGGTAAAGAAGGGAAATGTTCTCAAAATAATTTCCAGTTCTGGCACCCTACCTGCCCACAGTTTCAGTTTATACCGCCAGCATGTGCTTTTTCTGTGTTCCTTATCCCTTTCAGCATTTGATGTTCTTCTATTACAATCTGCACCTTTAAGCTTCAGAAAGAGGATACCCATTGCATTCTTCCAGACACTCTTGTTTATTCTACTAAACTCTTCCAGAGGCACCCTTGTGTTCTTGAGCCCTATTTGCTGCTGTTCTTCATTAAAGCAGCTTCTGTCTGAATCTCAGTTGCAGCAGGATCTCTGGATCTGACCCTGGCGTTGTTCTAAATGTAGCTTTGCTTAAGCTGCTCTTCTCAAGGAACAGCTAGTTTGATTCCCATGCCTTATTGTTTAGGCCATAATAGATGGATGGATACTTGGGCAACTATTTCAACCATTTGTAGAACACAAATTTGTCACAATTTATTTCAGCAGTAGCCTATCTGCTAGAAAAAGACACAGCCTTAATTTGAAAACAATTAACGAATTGCTTTCTTGGGTAGGTTTTAAGATCTTAATTACACGTCACTATACAATGCTACTAATAAGTTAATAAAAAGAATACTATTAATAAGTCATTTTGACATAGCCCTTCCGTACCAGTAGTTTCTCTTTGTGGGAAGGTAAGTTAATGAATTAATTTCTCATTCTTCTTTATGATACTGGAAAGAAATTGAGGTACTTATTACTAACTGTAAATTGATAGCTTAAAATACCTTTCCTGAAGTTGCTCTAAAGCTCAAGCTCAACATGCTACTTAACAATGAGCTGCCACTTAAGACATTCACAAGACCACCTGCTCTGCCAATGCTGATGTTCATAGTCTTGTTCTATACACTGTTTCTTTCTAATGCACTGTAAATCCTCATACCGCTCCTCAGCACATTAAACAGTTTAAAACACTAAGGTGTATTTTATTTGGGTTCCACTTACCCATGCTGTGGTCATTTCGCACTCCCACACTCTCCTGACATTGTACGTGCCAGGTCTCTGAATTTTTTCTCTCCTATTTGCATCTTTCACTCTGAGTATGAACACATTGTTCAAGTACCAGAGCTGCTGTCGTTCTGGTCTCTGATACGAAACTAGTGGGGTTAGAAATAGAATTACTTTGGTGGAGATTGTGCATGTTAGTGCTACTTGGATGCGTGAGAGTAGATTCCTCTTGTCCTATTTGTAGGTCAGTTATGCCACCAATGGTGTAAATTATGCAGTCTCTTATGCAATCATTTTGTGGCCATTCATATCCAAATGCAGACTATGACAAGATGTTCTTTGTCTGCCTGTAGAGACATTTGTGTTTTCAACTCTTGCATGTTGCTAATGTTTTGTGGTTTTCATCATTGCTCATTATACTAAGGTTCATGCATTCATGAGAAGATTCTTCCCTAGCAGCTCTTTGTGTTTGCTCTGACTTTTTCTTTGGTCTTTGAATTTCAAAAGGGCTGTTTGGCACGTAATGAGACTTTGCCATAGTGCTCTCCTTCAGGATTTGGGTTTGTTTTGGTTTTTTGGTTTTGTTGTTGGTTTTTTTTGGTTGGTTGGGTGTTTTGTGGGATTTTTTTGGTTAGCTGAAGAACCACAATAGTTTTCTAGCAATTTTTTTTCTTTTAATTAGAAAACAGCTTATGTAATGGTCGTTTTAGTGTGATTTTGGAGATCTGTGTACTGCGCCTGACCGATTGGAAAAGGAGAATTTACAGATCGTGGAAGGAGGGCTTGGCCTCTTGGGAAGAATATAAGGCTGTTGTCAGAGGATGTAGGGAGGCAACTAGGAAAGCTAAGGCCTCCTTAGAATTAAATCTTGCTAGAGGGGTCAGGGACAACAGGAAGAGCTTCTTCAAATACCTGGCAGATTAACACTAGAGGCAATGTAGGCCCACTGATGAATGAGGTGGGTGCCCTGGTGACAGAAGATACAGAGAAGGCAGAGTTACTGAATGCCTTCTTTGTCTCTGTCTACTCTGCCGGAAGCTGTCCTGAGGAGCCCTGTACCCCTGAGGCCTCGGAGGAAGTCAGGACAATAGGGAAGTTTGCCTCGGTTGATGAGGACTGGGTTAGGGACCAATTAAGTAATCTGGACATCCATAAATCTATGGGTC